>NDGN011486301.1:0-14583 GCA_002564285.1 Tympanoctomys barrerae
TGTATTTTTTAATGAATAAAGGAGTAAACATTGTCAAAAATGGAATAAAAATTAATTCTTGATAGTTCTAATGTGGAAACCAAACAGTAAAATAAAATATTAAGAAAAGATATAACTAGCAAATTAAATTACATTCCATATCACAGAAAATATAATAAATTATGGCATTGGGACACAATGCAATGGTTTTAAGTCCTATTGAATTTTGTACCCTACACTGACATTTCTGGAGACATTTGTGAGTTAGAATATATTTTGTGCTACACAAACACTGAAATAAAAATAATTAGCAACTTATTAGACATGTTGTTTCCTTTTGTCAATTTGCCTTGTAAGGAAATTAATATAGTTTGAAAGCTGAATTCTTTTTAATACCTGTAAGTGTTTATATTTTCTTCTCAAAGGCACTAGAAAAACACTGACTCCCATTCTTAAGTACTCCAACTGCTGAAGTTTTACTTTAGGTAACAAATATTACCATACAGATCCTTAAGTACTGTAAGATAAACTGTAATGAATTAAAAACTATCTATGTCTTTGGTACCTCACATAATACAACTTACAAAAAGGCCTGAGCTTTTGATCATTTTATCTAGAAAAATTACTGTCATTTTTGTCTTTAAATCATAATATTTCCTATCTGAAATCTAAAAGAAAAAAAAGTTATCTAGCTGATACCAGTGTTTGAATGTTTACTTCTTGCCCACTAGTTCCTACTCTTGGCAAAATTTCTAATTTTTAAATATTTGTCACAGTTCAAAAAAAAAAATCAGTCAGAGGATATGATGAGACAGAGGAGCTATGACACTTCATTGCTGACAAACCCCTCAGGCCATTGATTAAGGCAATCAATTGAGTGCCAGCCCATTACCTCTGATTAAGCACTTCCTGATTTTATTGGTAATTTAGGAACTCCAGATTAATGCTGAGGAAGGAATCTAAAAGCATTACATCTCACATATCACTTTTTTTTTTCTAGGACAGAAAACTGATTTTGCTATTCAGTCCACACTGGATAAATGATAAGCTGCAGAGACGGAAGTGCTAGCCCACCAGCGTGTAGAAGATGAACAAATAAGTTGAGGGAAACATTCTACAAGGTTTCCCTTGATGCATCAAGTGTCCTTCTCAGTGAGTTTCTTTGGTTCTCTTTATATGGAAATTTAGAAAGAATCAAAGCATATTCTATACAAATGTACCAAGTTGTAAGTTTGCATTTTTTCTGTTTTTTTTCCTCCTGAATTCTAGATTTTGCAGAAGAAATATGGTTTTGAATGAATGATTTCAGTTGTTTATTGAAAGTAGTAAAGATAATATATTTCCACTTTTGTCATTTTTTGCACTATACTATCATTTTAACAAGTGCTATTTGATCTAAAGAAAGCATTATCATTGTAATTAATGGACCTAGTCATCACTTGGCTTTAGTGCTACTGTTGAAACTTGCTGTGGTTACATCAGCTGTAATAACCTAATGTTAAGTAAAAGATTGCACACCTTCATCATATGTCATAAATAGTTCAGACAGAATCATCATACATCTTCTTGCTCTTTGTTTTTAAGTCTAGGATTTGTGGGTCATTTTATGGATTTCAACCTCGTCAGGTACCTTCACAGTGCTGCGTGTGATCAGCATAGGCTCAGCTCTCTCTTATTTGAGATGGTTACTCTTAGCTTATAAATCATATGTTGTATGTCTCTTTTCATGAAAGGGCCAGAAAAAGTATATAATAGCACAAAATATATCCAAACTCACAAATGTCACACTGTTGGTATTTCATCCTGAGTTTGTAGGGTCAGTGGTTGCAAACAGAGACCAGGTACTTCCAAAAGAGGCATCATTTGATTTTCTAACATCAGAATCAACACAGCTCAGGTCAAGACACAAGCGTTCTT
The DNA here is from genome assembly GCA_002564285.1 of Tympanoctomys barrerae. Lineage (NCBI taxonomy): Eukaryota > Metazoa > Chordata > Mammalia > Rodentia > Octodontidae > Tympanoctomys > Tympanoctomys barrerae. Next base: position 1,897 of record NDGN011486301.1, read on the forward strand.
CAGGCTTCTTCTCTGAAGAAGTTAGGAGCACAACCTAATACCGGTTTCCTCTGGATTCACCTATAATTAAAAAAAATAATGACCAGTTACCATTGAAATTTATGTTCTCCCAGACATTTAGCCAATTACAGTTTGCTGGTGAGCTACGTCTATGGAGAATGAAATTGTTCTATTTCTAACTGGTATGGTTATGCTTAAAAAGGATGCCTAGTTAGACTGGCTCACATTTATACACTGTAATCATTACTGGACTTGCTATTATATTAGGAAGACATAACAAGTCATGTAGTAACTGCAAACTGTGTGTAATAATAAGGCATTGTGGTGTTTGCAACACTGGCCAAAGGTGTGATGTTAATGACTCGATCATTGCTTTTATGAGCATCTCTTGGGTGTGGAATACCCAGAGGAGAGGAATATCAGTGGTGTCATTAATCATTTTAATTATTGTTATTGCCACGTAATGGAAGCTGGGTCATTTTCGCATCATGATTTGTGGGAACATTTTCTTCATCCCGCAGAACTTACACAAATAGAGCATAAGTCATCTTAACTATGTCTGGAGCTATGCAAAGACACAAAAATTTAAAATCAACATCAAATCTTCCTTTTCCATCACTACAGAAGTCAAGGTCTTGCTAAATTCTGTTTGTGTTTCTTATTACTCTCATTCTTTGGAGTGCTGTTTTAATCCTTGTGGGCCAGAAATTCTTTGTGCAATAGCTTCATAAAGGCTCTCCAGGAGGTCAGTTTTTCTCCTTTTTTTTTGTATTTAGGACAAGGTATACAGGTTGTACAGGGTCTCACTGCATAGACTGGACTCATAGTGATTCTCCTGTTTACAACCTCCCAAGTGCTGGGATTATGGACATGCACCACCATGCCCAGTCTCAATCACCACCTCAGCGTGCCCCGGGGGCAGGGCCAGCACAGCAGGCCTGGGGATCGAACCCACTCTCCTGCATCTGCCTAAGCAGGCACTTTAATATGCTAAGCTATTTGGCCTGTCCTTCTCTTGTGTGATTTATCCTACCATTACTGCGAGAAACAGCTTCACAAATCCTGCTTGATTTTGTTCAATTTGGTAACAAGAGCTAAATGTACCAGTTGCTCCATGTCAACAGAGAATGCAAATATAAGAAACAAGAAAATAATCATGGAACTCAAATGTATTTTATAAGAAAACATAAAAATCAGTAAGATGAAGAATATAACGAGTTTATGTTTAGGACTCTGTTTCTAACTAAGAATTCTCTATGCATCTTTACTTTGTATATAAGATTGAAAACGAATATTATGATGACAAGAGATACATATTTTTCTTCTTATTCATCTGATTAATATACTTGTTTACTTAGAGCCATTACAGAATATTTTGCAAGACATCGTTTAGTTTAAAAGGAGGTCCTAAAGATTTCATACCAGTAAAGCTAGGGTCTGCCAGACAGCCACCTGATGGGATATTTCATGCAAGAGAAAGTAACAAGTGAAAAGTCAGAAGAGTGAGAAAAATCTGACTATTCCTGTTGTATACATTCAACAGATATTACTAGAAACTTTCTGAAATCTGGGATTCATATTATTGTAGTGAGTTGTTTGGCAAAGCCAAGAATATACAGAGTATGTCAGATTAGAACTTAAAATGTTAATTTCACTGCTATGATACCAGGGAATATTGAATTAACAAAGACACACAGACTTGTAGTCGTTTGTAAATGGACTGGTGTTAGAAAGACTTAATGCATTATACCGATAATCAAGGAATGATGATGACATATAAATAAATGCAGAGCTTAAGAGATGTTGTATATTTCTATATTCCATATATGTGCATGGTAGGTACAACTGTGACTCATAGCTGTCAGGACACTGTAGTTGGAAGTACTATTTTGAAGCCTGGATCCCAGGTTTGTTGCCTGAGTGATGGAGTCATACCAATAACTGAGAGTTGTAGCACAGGGAGAAGAAACAACTTAAAAGGAAGATTTTTTTTATTCACTCATCTACTTATTGTATATTAAAAGATTGAAGACACTACTCTGGGCTTTAGGGAATACAATGGTGAAAAAAAAAGATGCACTCGGTGGTATGTTAGTGACATTCATGGGAGATTTTCATTTTCACAAGCTGGATTCATGTGCTGGAAATTGTAGGTTGTTAAAGTAATGGAAAGAGAAGTAAGTTAGTGTGTGAAAAGCAAGTAAAGAATTCTGAAGCCAGAATTAAGGCAACCACAATCATTAAAGAAATGAGCAGAGGGAAGATTATGAGGAGCCAATAAAAATAAGAATGTTTTAGAGGAGTCGAGTTGGAACTAGAAAAGCTTGTTATCAGGGAACTAATGATTACTTGTTTTATTTTTCTAAAAAAACAATTTAATAAAAGTACAGCTAAGTACACTAGAAAGCAGGAAAATAAACGAGACTGAAAATTGGGACCTAGTCATTATTAGTTTTTTGATCAAGGCAGTTGCAGTAGATAATGAGTTGGGATACAGTCATGAAGAAGTATAGTCTGCGAACATGGAAACAAAGCACAATTGGATTTAAAATTAGCTGTGTGCAGACCAAAGTAGAGCTCCTGAAACATAATTTCAAAGCTTGAAAAGAGGGCCATATTCTTCCAGAAAGTAATATTCAGTGTGTTTCATTTTTGTATTTGTTTAAATTAATAAATGCTTGACAGTTATCTGATGATTGCAGAAAAATAAGCAAGAAAATTAATGTAAATACAAACTATTATAAAAACCCAAACTGCTTTGCAATTATAGTGGAAAATGCATTTATAATAAATCCTAGAGCCTAGAAATGTGTGTGTTTAAGAACACTATTTTGGGAAATAAAAATCATAGGATCCACAAAAATTAAACACACAGAGTAAGGTTTGAATAAAAGTCATCGTTTTAACAAGGAATTTATAGATTTTATGACATTGTATTACACAGCATTAAAATTTTAAACCGCCAGAAAAAGCATTTTTCTTTCCATCTGCATTTAGATTACATAGTTTTTGTACCTTTCTTACAAAACCATGATATTACTACAATGAAATAGCATCTTGAGTTTGAAGGGAGGTTTTTAGCAAATGTAAAGGCAAATTAAGGTTGTCTACCTAAGAACTGTGCTGCTGCATCTGCACTTATGGTGGTCAAAGAAGGAATGAAAGGTAGCTTCAGTTTTTAAATGGAAGAGGCTAAAGGGTTACTAACCAAGGGGATGTGATAAATATGAGTTTCAGTGAAAAAAGAAACCTTATGGAATAATTTTATTTATCCCTTTTTTGAGTGTAGGAAAAAATATGGACATTGTATTCAAAAGACCTTACTCCAGTTTGGATGATAAGAAACTGAGTTACATTGTATGCAGTTTAACCTCCATTCATTCACTCATTTGGGAAACTATGGTTTGCTCATGAAACCCCTTTATATCAGATACTAATTAAGTCTCAGGGATGAATAAATAAAATATAAGGCATTGCTGGTGAGCAAGGGAAATTCAGCTGGGAAGGTGGAGAAACAAAAGGAAAATCATATTGTAATATGGGAAGAGTCATTATGGTGCCAGAAGAGGGCTACAGCTTCAGAGAAAGAGGGATGAATCAGACAGTGGCAATGAGACAGGGTCTCCCAGAGTAGGCAATGTCTTGTCAAATGATGAATTATTGCTTTTGCAAGAGCTGATACTGCTAGAAGTGTGTATTAGGCAGTTGAAGGATAACACAGAGAATGTGGCGTTTGATTTTAAAATGCCTGAAAGCACTATGGAGAAAAGTTAACCAAGAAAAGAATATGTAGTTTCAAGCAAAGGCTGTTGGATATGTGCTTTAATGGCATGCACTTGGATGATGTCCATGTTTTCAACATATGTGATTTGCTTAGCATGCTTCCAATCAGCAACTGCAAATGTATTAGCAACTGTAGAACAAGTTTGGAGTCACCAAAATAAGTCTCACTTTATGCAAATTATTTTGGAGAGAAGAAACAAAATCAGAAGTTGGAAGCCCACTCTATGCTACATACCTTTTTATTTTTAAAAGAGAACAAAAAATAGTAAAACAAGAGAACAAAACAAAACAAAAAACCACTAGAAAGGATATGGAATTTCACTAAACAAAATGATAGGAATTCAACAATGGATGACATATTGCATATTGTTGCCTTCAAACTAGTTGTTCAGATTGTCAGATATAAACATGCAAAATTGATCAAGTATTAAAAAGAAGAGAAAAAATTAAAGCATTAGCTGTTCACATACACTGTACAATGATATAAAAAATTCAGGCTGTGAGTTACATTTGGGCACAAGAAACTTCCTTCTGCAGCACCCAATTCTGAGTCCATGGACCACTACTGCATGGAATCCCCTGTGGAGGCTGAAACTATGGAAAGATGCCCAGTTGTGGAGGCAAGAACTACAAAGGGCTAGACTAGGGGCATGTTCTAAGAGGTGGCCTGTAATTAGGGCGGTGGACTCAGACCTAGATAGGGCTATGTGTTTAGCTGTGGCTATGACTCTGGTTCATTTTAGTTCAGAAGATGTTATTCCTTTGGCTTCTGAAACAAGTACAGCTATCGACAGTGAGATGATTCTCCTAAGGTCAAATATATTTTATGGTGTCAGTCTTACAAAAGGCTCTGGCCATCTTACATTCAAATAACCACCTGCTGGAACACACTTGAGACTGAAGCAGTTATTCCCATAATTAGAGACTGCAGGGCCAGTAGTTCTATAACCAGCTGAACATTGAACTTGGATTATTTTTCAAAAGAAAATGTAACCTCTGCATTTTCTGAATCTATGTTATTATATTGGTTGGATTTTTGGGAGCTGGGAAGAAATACCTGAGGCCCATAATTTAAACTAGGAAAATTTTAATTTGGGTCATGTTCCCAGAAGCATCTGTCTCCAAGTGGCTAACTCCAAGATGGGAACATTGTGGTGGAAGGGTGTGATGGAGCAGTACTGGGGCCTGGGGAGCAGAACACAGAGAATGGACACCAGCCAAGGGCATGCCTTCCAGGGGCCTGCCCCAAGGTTTCCAGCTCCTCCAGCTGTGTCCTAAGCTCACAGCACAACCACTCTGAACACCAGTGGTTAATCTACCAACAAACACAGCACTGCCATACTCCATCCCCCTTCCAGGAGTCTCTTAATCCAGTTTTGTTCACAGGCTTGTCTGGCACAAGTGTGAACTGTTTCTGATTGAAGAAAAATCATTAATCTTATCCAAGTATTGTTTCTTTGTATCTAATCTGACAGAAAAATATAACTAAAACTTGGAAGAAAAAACTTCTCTTGTCTTTAAGTATATTATAAGACATACAACAGGGCTACAAGAAAACTTAGAAGTTCAGCATCCAAAGCAATTTTGAACCAAAAGGGAAAAGCTGGAAGGGCTATAACTTTTAGAGATATCAGAACCTAAAAAATTAAAGCAGTAAAAACTTGGCTCAGGCATAGCAAAACAGACAAATGAAAGAAAATCACGGTGAAATGCCGGGTTTTACATGTGTATAGAATTCTCTGTTTTAGAACAATAGTTATTCTTTATGCAGTGCTTTAAAATGATTTTGGTCGATAAGTATCTATGTTTTTCAGAAAAGTGTTTCCCTTCTTTAGACTGCACATCAAGGTCTGTTGAATTAATTGTTTCTAACTGTGAAGGGGAAATACTGCATAGAGGTTTTTGACAAAAAAGAGGAGGATAAATTTAGAATCTTGGGGTAGACAAAGATTCAGACACAATGAGTTCAGGCTGTCATGAAAAATTTACCATATGAGACTATATTACACTTAACCATTGTATATGAAAATTATAAATTTATTCAGAAAAAGATGAGTCAGGAGAAAAATGAGAAAAAACTTGGGCATTTAATCAAAGAAGATATTCAAATATCTAATGAAATATTTTAAATGACCTTTATCTTGACTAATAACTAGTGATATGCAAATTGGAATTTTATGATATTATTACATATCCACTACCATAACAAAAGTGTAAAGGTGGGGAATCATAAAGATTACTGAATATGTGGATAAATTCTGCTTCCATTTACTGTCAGAGATTTATATTGGCAAAAATAGTTTTGGAAAATGATTAACATTGATTATGTATTTGGTTCTGGTTTGGGAGAGGGACCAAAAAGAACTGGCACAGTAATTAGGTGGAAGAAAGCAAAGCTCTCTGAAAAGTTTCTTGATCTAGACAGTATATACTCAGTTGTGTTTATATTGTGAAAATTCCCCCAGCAGAGAGCACTTTGGGTTTGTATGTGCCTGTATGTTATATTACAATGAAGGGTTTATAAAATCTCCCATCCCATTTGCTACCATTCTCTGTCTCTTGCCTCCAAATTCTCTCCTTTTATTTCTGTTTTAAAATGAAGCATAATTTAGTTCTGTCTGCACTATTTTTCTGGTTATGCTTCTTGGATTTTTACATTGCTTGTCTAAAAATACCCTACAGTTACCTCTTGAATTAAGGAGCCATTTATTTCCCTTTCTTAGAAGATTTTTTTTAAATGGATAAAAATTGTCAAAGCTAATCATAAATACAGAAGAATTTAAATGAATTGCTGAATTCTTGAGTTTGTCTTTAGCATACATAATGATTTTTAAAAGTTTAAATTTATTTTTAACTAACATGAGACATCAATGTTGTACATTTTACTGTGCTAATGTGGTGTTTTTATACACATACATTGTGTAGTGTTGAAATCAGGTCAAACATGTCTATCCTATCAAACACTGATCATTTTTTTATGGAAATCTTTAAAACTCCTTTCTTTTAGTTTTTGAAATATATAGTACCTTAAGCATGCATATTGTTGCTCTTTGATATTTCTTGTGCCGTACCAAAAAAGTGATAAATTTGCTGGAGTGATTCTTCCATTTTCTCTTTATGTTTTTCTGTGGTTTAACTGCCATGAAAGAACAGCAGTGGTAATAAGATTCCATACCTCAGAGAACATAACACACATTTTGTGAAGTAGTCACAGTTACCTGCTTGGTAAACAAATCATAATTAGGCCCATAAAGATGAAAATAATGAAAAAGCAAGATATGGGAAATACAAGACGTCAATATTAAATGATCTGCATATTAACATTTGAAAATGGAAGGATGCTTGATTGTGTTTACTAGAAACAAAGTAAAACTGATTTTTATGGTGTCTAAAATGATACAGTTTGTGGTGAGAAACATTGTCTGTTGTATATTGGATGACTCTTAGGGAGAACTGTACTTTATTTGCTGTATCTGATCTGAGGCCATAAGCTGAATGAAAAAAATGGAAGCCTCAGTGGGACAGACATCTCAGCTTAAGAAATTTCTTTAGTATAATAATTATTTCTGTCTGAAAAGCAGATAGGCAATAGGGCCTGCCCTGTGTCTGAGGTACTGGAGCATAGTTGGGGGTCCCATGAGTGGGCTGTAGGTATGATTTAGGACAAGTGCAAGGTTAACTGTCTTCTCAGGTTTCTCCCTCTTGATGTCTCTCTCTGTAGCCAATGAAAGGCTTTGAAATGCGATCTTGAGAGGTATGCTAAGTTGGATACAGAAACAGAAAAATAAAATGATTGTGCACAGATTTTTGTAATAAAGGGAGAGAAAATAGTGTTTTTTTAAGTTTTCAGAAATTTTCTCACATTGTAAAGAAATATCACCTAGAATTGAATGGATTTACAAAGTAGAAGCTGATAAAATGAAAATATATATCTGTGAGTGTGTGTATGAGTATGTGTGTGTGTGCGTGCGTGTGTGTGTGTGTGTGTATTTATGGATCTGTAGAGGGAAGATTAAAGTTCAATGGACCAGTTTTTATTTGCAATTCTGAACTATTAGTAATCATTTATCATGTGTTTATAAAACATAGCATTTTGAACTACTAGGTGCATTGGATTTAAGATAAAACAGAAAGTTCCAGTGTTCGGAGAATTCATGTTCTGATATAAGGGAGGGAAAAGACAAGATGAGGCATCTTGTGCAGTGAGTAAAAGATGGCAATAGAAGATCAAGAGTCAACTGTGAAGTGTTAATGAAATTCTGAAGGCCTGAGAATGCATTTTTTTTTTTTTGTGGTACCAGGGATTGAATTCAGGACCCTGCGCTTGCCAGGCAAGCACTACTGAGCTATCTACCTGGCCCACAGCCATCTACCTGGCCAGAATGCATGTTTTTGATACTTATATTTTCTTAATCTTTGCTTTTTCCCAGGGCCACCTGCATCATTTGTAGAATCCATTGCAAATGGAAAAGATGGACCTTTTGTTTAGAAAGCAGGGAAATTTTTTGTATCCTTTACTCTGTTCTCACTCATAACATGTCCTAGTGCTTTTGTATAATGTGCTCTTGGGTGTGGGGTGAGTCTAGACCAATCCAGGTGCTCTGTCTCCATCCTTCTCATTTCCAGGGTTCATGCTCATGGATGTATGAGTGTCTCTGGGCAAGCAACTGTCACTGAGTCAGGGTATGGGAAACCCAGGACTCATTCTGGCTAGGTGGGGCAGTGTGGGATGTCAGATAGCGTGTGATGTGACACCCCAAGTACCAACCCATGTCCCAGAAAACATCACTTCCAAACCACTCATTTAAGGATTAAACCACTGAGAATTTTTGTGAGACTAGGGAGGTTTAAGCATCAAGCACAGAGCCTCTTGCTTGATAGTTACTTTCACAGGGAGGCATGATATAGGACACAGGCACAATACAGGACATCCAAAAGTTAAATTAAGAAAGATTAGTTTGTATCTCATGTTTTAGCCAGGCCTAAGGCAGGAAGAACATGGTGACAGTGCCAGGGCTGAGAAAATTGGATCAAGTGATAATAGTTAGGAAGCAGAAAGCAATGAACTGAGCCCAGGAGAGGCCCTCCCTTTCATGCCACACACCCAGAGAACCACCTCTTCACACCTGACTCCATGTTACATCAGTCAGGGGCTTACTAGAGAAACAAACACAAGATATACAAATGTATAAGAAATTACAAGATTCCCTTATTATAGTCATTCACAGAATTGGACAAGGCAGTGTGCAGAGGGTGCCTGCACACTGGAGACTGAGGGGTTCAGTCCAAGGTGTGGAGTCCACTGCAATATCTCATGCAAGAAAGATTTGTACTAATAGAGTTTAGACAAGATATCATGTCTGCATCCTGTGCTATGAATAACTACTATGAAGACAAGAATATGCAATGTATTAATTATTGTAACTGTCCTACTAACCTGTTTTAAACTATCTCATTGCTATTTCTTTCCCCCCAAAATTAATTAAGAAATACCTCATGCAAGTCCATATCAGAAGACTGAAGGGTCTCCCCTGGAGAGCTGAAGAGTCTAGGACAGACAGTCGCAGGATCTAGGGCAGAAGACGAAGAGTCTTTACAGGAAGCCAGGAGATGACGTCTAAGCTGAAGGTGAAAACTGGAGCTCCTCCAAAGAACAGAAGCAGATCTTTCCTTCCTCATATTTCCTTTATGCCATTTGGGTGATGAGCAGTCAAGGGTGGATCTTCTATACCCTAGTGTCTACAGAGCTGCTGAGCTGATTTAGTTAAACTTCTAAATTTCTCAAATTGGCACAGTCAATCAACCATTACATTCCCACTAGCCAGTTACTGTATCACCCCATGATTTAATCACTTTCCAAATGCTGCACATTATTAGCACATGAGGTCTCTGGGGACTATTCTCCATTTAAACCATAAAGCATACATGCAAGCTCCCAGCAGTATGCCGAGCCCTGTCCGTGGCTCTCTTTAGTATTCTCTCAATACATAGTGGAGGAATTTATCTGCTTATTGACTATCTAGCAAAGAATCAAATTAAATTTGTGCAAGTAAGTATCATCAGTCTAAACATATCTGCAAAGAAGGCAGTGAAAAATTTTCTATGGGAAAGAATTTGTGGAATATTTCAGAGTTGTGTGTGCACTGGAGAATTTTTAAGAGGGAGGAATGGACACTGGCAAAGCTGATGGAAGTTTAAGCCTCAGGATGGCTTTCATTTTATGGCTTAATTTTATATGATCATGATTGAAGCTAATGTACATCTATGCAGGCTTAGACCCAGAATTTAAACACTTATAAAAATCATACTCATTTGCTATTAATCTTGTCTTTACCCAAGTTTTCTTCCAGAAAGCAGCAATTCTGACCTCCAGGGAAGTGCCTGGTACAGCCAGACTAAAGGGGGGAGTGATAGTGGGACTTTACACGAAAGGAGACTTGGAATTCCCAGCAGGCAGAGTTGAAAATCACCAGTTGCATTTGGCTTGTGCAAACCTATGAAGGTCAAAATGAAACATATATAGTGATCTGTTAGCATAAAAAGTAAGTAATGGATATTAGCATTTATGAAATGTTAATACTGGCATTTCAGTGGTTTAGTGAAAGTTGGCTAATTGGATTCTGCCCTTCATTTTGGGTTCAGACATAAGAATATGGAATTCAGAATCTGAGGACCAAGTCAGACCTTTCATTATTCAACTTTGTGTTTCTTGCCAGGTCACTTTAAAAACAAAAGTTAAGTAGTAGTGTTTTCTGCAAAATGAGAAAATATTAGTATTGCCTAACCGGTATGTAAATATATTTGCATATATGATTGCATATACATACAGTTTTGAGGCCACAGAATTTAATTAGAATACAAAATACATGTTTTATTTATGTGGAATTATGAGTCATATGAGAGATATTTCTTTTAGTAGGAGAGGGGTGATGTAAATGAAGCCAGCTTTATTCCAGGGCTATCATTACCTAGAGATAAACTCTGGTGACAGGAAATTAAAAAGAGACTTCCTAACAAAATTAAAGTGCCTAGTAAAACAAGCTCATTTGAAGCAAATTGCCCTGTGCCTGCACAGGCCGACTCAGAGCATCCCACCCCTCCCTGATTGCATGTTGCAATCGGAAGACTCTGGGGCAGATTCTAGACCTGCAGAGCCTCTCCCTGACAGCCCTTGGACACTTCTGCCTCTCAACACTGAGAGTTGCTACTGCAATAGAGATTCTAAGGGGGGTGTGGACACAGTTGTGCCTGTGGCTGTGACCCTCATGCATGTCAAACTAATGGCCATGGCCATGGCTGTTCTTCTGACTGTGTTTGCCAGGGTTACCATCCATTGGCTTTAGATAACAGGATTATTCTTTCTATAGAAAATATTTACTAAATGATCATTTTCTGATGATGAAATAATGAGAAATCTTTTCCAAATGAATAGATAACAGTTGTTGTGCCTCTGTTTATATATTTTCTCTTATCATGGGAGGGCTCTGATATTACTGAAGAAACAAAACCATATTTTAAACTTTTTTGGAATGTAATCTTCACATCTCATGATTCTTTGAATACTGTGGCATGCATGTTGTGCAATGAGGTCAGTCTATTCTCCCATAAAATACAGTTTTGAATTTATTATCTCTGTGTCATCAATCTTGTTTAGTAATGACTGGCATCTCAAATAGAAAAAAAGTATACTTATGAATGTACATGCACAGAGGTCTATATGTGTTATTAAATGTGAAATCAGTAGTATCCTGTAAAATAGATTGGACGAGGAAGAGATGAATCTAGAAGAACATAGGCAAAGGAGCCTGTGGGTTTGCATAGAGTATGAAACTAATTAAAAAAGAAGTGACACAAATTAACACAGCACAGATTGTATCTTTCTCCAGGAGAATCAAAACATTTTGAGTTTCAGTTTCTTCCTTCAAAAACTAGTTTAATAAGTTCTTGGCTTATTCACTTTATCAGATGTGAGAATATGCAATAAGACATGCATGAAGACATTTTACAAACTACACTATAGATGGATTATTTTTAGGGAAATTTTTTAATCATTTAATGAGAGTTTAAACTAGGAGAATGTTTGAATTGGAAGGTAGAGAAAGGATACGGTACACTGTAAGGGTGAAAGTCATGTATATTCCAAATTATGGGAGTCTCCAAAACACATTTCACATAAACATATTGAAAAATGTACTATTTAACAAATCTTTGGCCTTGACTAAAATATCAGGCTGTAAGATACTGGTCTAGTCTGGTCTTCCATGGAATGTCTTACAGTAGGATATTCTATAATACACTTACAGTAAGATATTCTATAATAGTTTATTATTAAGTTATCAAAATATTTGTGATCCTAAAAATGAAATATTTTTTACTATGGACTGATCTTTGGACTTTTCTGAAACTTCACAAGAAGATCAGATGAACTTTTCCTTAAACATATTCCCAAGTGATGTATTTTATAAATAAAAAGTCATTCTTTATTTACTAAGTTTGCAAATAAGTGTGATGCCCTGCCTAATGACATTTACTTGAACTTGTACTTTTATTAATAAATTATTATAGGAAATGGATCAGTCAGGCTATACAAAGATTACTAGAAGGGTAATTTATTTTTGAAAGTTTTCTTCTGTATCATAAAATATTTTTCATTAGAGTATGCATACTATAGAACAACCTCCCTTAAAGTACAAAGTTAAGTTAATTTTTTTCTGAGAAAGGAAGGATCAGTCATTTATTTTTGCACAGTATTTTCTATAAGTACATGTTTGCAGTGCACAGTGTTTACATTTATTCTGGGGAATTAGTACACATACGTAACACATCTTAATTCTCTCTTTCTTTTTTTCACAGCTGATTAATAGGACAGTTTTGATAGTCAATACACTGTACATTGTTATCTTC
>NDGN011486310.1:0-10156 GCA_002564285.1 Tympanoctomys barrerae
TTAAAAATAAAAAAGAAGCAAGCTATGAGATACAGAGCAGATTGTTATTTGTTTATTGAGGATGTAAAAGGAATAGCTGTAGAAAGTGGGGAAGTGATACATCAAAAAGGACCAGTCAATAAATGGTGTACAACTAAGACGGTTTCAGCAGTAGATGACTAATATTCGATCCCACAAGGATGTTCTGGGAAGTGAAGCCAATCGAATACTCAGTGTTACCATATCTGAAGATTAAGGTAGCGTCTGTTCTTATACATGAAAACCCCAAGGCTTTTGGAGAAGTATTTATCTTAGTTTACATTTTCTGTTGTTATAACAAAATATCTGAGACATGGTAATTTATAAAGATACAAGTTCATTTTGTTCATGTTTGTAGGAGCTGGAAAGATTAAGAGCAAGCTTCTGGCATCTTCTTAGCCTCTGATTAGACCTGCAGCATAGCACATTGGTAGACATCAAAAAGTGAGAAAATTATGTAAAACCTAAAGACCAAGGTACTGCCAGGGATGTAGGGTGGACAGAGCTTCAAAGTGGTGCCATTTACCATCACAATATGTCCAACTGCTTTTCATTTTGGAAAGTGTAGTGTTATGGGTCCTTTAAGGCCTAAGATGACCTGGGCCCACATCTATCTTATTCCTGGGCATTCTTCCATAACTCTCCAGCCTTGCTGACACACTGATACCCCTGCGATTCATATAACATGTCAAGTTCACTCCAGCCTAAAGACTCTTACATGACTCCCACAGTTCCTGGAAAGCTATTTCTTTAATGATTTTCTTTTACTTCCATTCAAATCTGCACAGTCATGACCCCTGATGTAATAGGCTGGCCCTCAGCTCTCTGTCTGAAATGATAATCTTCTAGCCAGCTGCTGTCCTCTTTGTTCTATGTATTAATTCCTTGTAGCAAGTTACCACAAACTTGATGCTTTAAAATAAAAGAAATGTATGGACTCACAGTTCCAGAGGCCAGATAGCTGTTTGATGGAGCCCAAATCAAGTGTCTGCCAGTCTGTGCTTCCTCAAGAGGCTTCAGGAAGGAATTCATTCCTTGCCTTTTCTGGTGACCTTCAATGTTTCTTGGCTTGTTGCCATATCAGCTCAATGTATCTTTCTGTCTTCATGTTGCTTTCTCTCATTTTGCATGTGAAAGCCTTGTGTCTGTCTTCTAAGCATACTTGTGATGGAATTTAGAGTCCAACCAGATAAATCAGAATAACTTCTCCTCAAAATACTTGCCTCAGTCACACTATGCAAGCTCTTTTCTGAATATTTATCATTTACTTGTTTCAGGAATTAGGATGAGACTTCTTTGGAGGCCATTTTTCCTATACTTTCTTAATAATACATTTCATTGCTTCATGTGTTATTATATATTTTCTTGTCATACATTTCTCTCACATTTCCAATATAAAGTTTTATTGAATGAATGGAGACTCCACTAATGGACAACCAAATAGAACTGATATGGGCTAAGAGATTATAGACATCTTTTATCTTGAGTAACATAAATTGCATTGAATTTAGCACACAACACATTTTGATGAGAGAAATTTGTCCTGCTCATATTTTGGTAGTCATCACACCTCCTAAGGCCAATTAACAATGAGTAGCAGGTCACTACTGCATCTGAGTGATGGAATAGTAATCAAGAGGCTCCTAAATTCTGGTAGACACATTCTTGGACCTGAGAGGTTATCATACAGAACTGTAGAAGACTATGTCCAAGGATAACAGATTACAGCTTCTGTAAGAATAGTGAGAATAGTTTTGCTAAGGTTTAAATGTGTCCTCCAGCTTGGTTGTGTTGGAAGCATACTTAGATTCATGTTGATAACATTTAGAGGTGGAGTCTTTGAAAAATTTGAGAATGTCATTGGAGTGGGGCCTGCATGATCAAATGGTGATGTTATAAGAAAAGAAAGAGAGACCTGTGTTCAATACCTATTTATTGATGCATTTGTTCCAGGTTAGGATCTAATGGCTAGGGAGAGAAAAGGAAGTGAGCTGTTAAGTGAAATAAAATAAATGCTTTTTACTTTTTCCTATCAGATCTTATATACAAACTCAGGTTGTAGCAATAGACTGTATATTGGATGTCACTTTCTGAAACTGAATTCCATTTTTGTCTCCTCCATCTCTATTTCCAGAAGAATTTTGTGGGTGCAGTCAGTGGCAATTACAGGCTTAGGCTTTTAAGTTTGCATGCTAGAGCTGCCCCATTGGCCCCAGAAAATCTTGGAATTATGCTAACATTGCCTCTTCCCCTCCAATCAATGCTTCCTATCCAATAGTGTGACATAGAAGAAACTTTAGATGTAAATATTTTTGGAAATACTTTTTTGTTAGGACTACTAAAGTTCATTGCCCAGTTAATTTCCTTTCACTTATCCATTACCTCTTATATTCCGCAAGGTTTTGAACCACTTACATATATATCTATGCAAAGTATATGAAAAAAATTAAAGAAAATGCACATGTTAGACTTTGTAGTAAGATTAGAATGTGGTAAGTGTACAAAGAATTGGAGAAGCACAGAAGGATGAACAAATCTGGAAAACCTGCTTAGAGGCAGTTAATGTGTTATGAAACTCACTCCTATCTTTTAGATTATTTATTTATTCATTTACTTATTTGGTATGTGGTCTCACGATGAAGCTTAGATTCATAGCGATCCTCCTGTCAGCCTCCCCAGTACTGGGATAACAGATGTGTGCCACCACACCTGGTTGTGGTGGCATGCATAGTTCACATAGGCTTCTGGGTTCAGCAAAGCAAATGGTTCTGTACTTTCCAGGCAGGTGCTTAGACCACCAAGCTATCTCCCCAATCCATTGGCCTGTCTTCTATTTATTCAGGTTCCCAGAGATACTTTGTGTTGTTGTTTTCTACGGACTTTCTCTTAAGCTGAAGATATAATGGGAAAACATCCTTGACTAATTGAAATTTTTCCTCATGTATATTTTCAAAGAGGCAGGAAAAAAAGATATTTCGAATAGAAATGTTACATATAGCTGTGATAAGAAGTCTCGATACTTCATAGAGCACAACATTTTTAGCATATCATCATAGAAATAGAGAATAGCCTTCAGGAGGAGAATCAGAGTTATTCAGAAGGAAAAGAAAATCAGGCAAAAGAAAGAAATTTCATGCGCAAGGCAAATGTTTGAAAGGCTCAGACTGTGAAAATAAATGACTAGAGTCAACTCAGTTTAAAGCTGCTTTTTGTTATGAAGTGTTAGGACAGAGACAGATCTTAGAATTTACTTAGCTCAGCCTCTTTCTTTTACAAATGACAAAGCTGGCATCCAGAGAGGTAAGCGCTGTGCCTACAGCCACACAGCCAGCATGTTGTGTGACAGAAATGCAATTCAGGTTGTCAGACTCCTGGTTCTGGCCTCTTTGTACTACTTCTCAGTGCTGCTTCCAGCTGATGCCATTTCGACAGGAGCTCTCCAGGTGCCTTAGCAACAGCATGGGCCTGCGGGGAGGAGACAAATGCAAGAGACCCCAGGAGCACTGGCAAAATCCTACTGAAAGTATGTCAAGTTTTGACATATTTTTAGCATAAAGCAAACCAGGGGAGCATTCCAGTAATTAGGGAAACAGGAACACCCTAGGAATAAGTGTATTATGTGATAGTTTGATATCATAATTTTTATAAAATGAACAGTCTTAAGCTGTGAGTTGAAGTGACAAGATCTACATTGAGAAGTCTCTTGCAAAGAAGTAATAGCACACTTGAGACCTGGCCATGTAACATTAGAGCATGGCCAACTCTAGACCCAGGATTGTGTTCAGGTACCTAACATAGAAGCCGCAGCTCACATCTCATGTGCAGAGAAAGACTGATGGAGACGAGATGAGTATCTAGTTAAATCAGTGCATTAAATGGGTCACTGTGAATTCAGCATGCTTTGTAGGCAAATTCATGAGCACAATTGAGCCTATATATGAATTCTTTTTCTCATCAGAAGTTATAGTTTAAGAGGAGGGATGATCCTGCATGTGGAAGAGCTTTAACATTTATCTAAGGGAGACTGTGTTATGTACATATTCACGTACTAGGTAGATGTATACTGTTTCAGCCAGGATGTGCTTGATGACAAGTAATAGATAACCCGGTTAAAGTCACTTCTGACCATATCGATGCTTATTTTTCTACTAAGAGGAATTCTATGGTTTTGGTTACTGTGAAGGTAAGTGTTTAGTTTTTACACCCTACAATCTCTAGCATATCGTGACGTCTCTCCTAGCTGCATCCTGGTAGATGTGGCTGTAACTATCAAGACTTCATGTACAGCTGCATCTAGCCATTCTTTCTGGGATGAGATGGAATCTCAGTGTCATTTGAATTGGCATTTCTCAAATGCTCAATGATGCTGAATGTTTTTTCATGTCTTGACTTGCCATTTGTGTTTCTTGATTTCAGAACTGTATATTCATCTCAGATGCCCATTTCTGAATTGGGTCTTTGAATTTTAGGAATCTGATTTTTAAAATTCTTTATATGTTCTATTTTTGGAATTATTTTATTTTATTTTATTGAGAAACAAATATCAATGAGACACTTTCCAAGCTGATTAATAGGANNTTTTCAATAATTAATACATTGCACATTGTTATCTTCTCAGCAGTCATCCACAGCACAAGAAGCAGCCAGGGCATCCCACCCAAACACTACTACTACAAATCCTTCCTCTCACTGAACCAAGCGAAAACAGCCATACATCTATCCTAACTATTCTGTATATACAAATACAAAAATCATCCTTCCTCTGTATCCCTCCTCTCCAGTTCAGTCTTGTCAGAGATGAGTATTCTATTGGCATCTAAATATTATAGGTACTTGAATTCAGCAAAACAATCCAACAGAGTCCAGCAGTCCACAATAGTAGGAGGTTGTCCACAGAAGTTGTTGATTAGAGCTCTTTATGTGTTCTAAACAGAAGTTTTTTGTCTAAAAGACAGTTGGCTAACATTTTCCTCCAATTCTTGGGGTTTTTTTCCATTCTGTTGGTGAGTTCTTTTGTTGTACATTTTTTAAAATAAGATGAGGTCCCTCTTCAGGGAATCAGAATACTTCTGATTCTTTGAAGTATTTTTTGTCCAGTTGTTTTTGTGATGAACTCTCCACCTACTTCTATGTCTTCAATATTTCTACCTATTTTCTCTTCCAGTAGTTTTAGTTTTTCCATTTTAATATTCAGATCTCTGATCCATTTAAACTTTAGTTCAGTGCATGGTGAGAGACATGGGTCTAATTTTAGTCATTGGCATGTGGTAAGCCAGTGTTTCTGGCACCACTTAGCAAAGAGAGAATCCTTCTAGATTTCATAACCAAATTTAGTAGTGTATCTGGATACTAAATCAGCACTCAAAAATCAATAGCATTCATATACACAAGCAACAAACTCCCTAAGAGAGAAAGTAGGGAAGCCACACCCTTCATAATAGCATCCAATGTGGGGGCCTGCCGATTAGCTCATCTGTTTAAGTGATTACTTAAGCAAAGCAGTCAAGCTTTGTAAAGAAATCCTTTACATTGAATTAAAAAAAATTTTTTTTTAGGCATCAGGGATAGAACTCAGGACCTTATGCTTGCCTGGTAAGCAGTTATTCCACTGAGCTATCTCCTCAACCCTTACACTGAATTTCTTACTGGTCTAGACATAAATTCCCAAATTGTATTTACTTAATCCAATAATATAATGGTGGATTTATATGTTTCAATACATAAAACAAAAAATACCATTTATCTTCTTCCTCCAATCCAATTTGAATAGTTGTAGAAGTATATACATGAGTCCAGAGGTTATGTCACATTCCCTTTTCTGCTAAAATTTAAAATTAATAACTGTGTTTTCAATGTGCCTGGCCAAAAGAACACCGAAAAGTGAATAAGTGAGTAACATAGTTACTACTTGTCCCTGTGTACTTTATATAATAGCCAAACTGGGTAGCTGGACTCCTCAGAATTTAGGCCAATGGGTAAGACCAGCTGACTGAATTCTGGCCATTAAAATGGTTATGGAGATAAAATCTAGTAGTTCCAGGCCTTACCTGTAATAAAATTCTTCATAGTCAGTGGTTGAATTGTGTAACAGATGCTTCTAATCCAATGTGAGCATTGAGCAGTGTCTTAGTAAAACCATAATGGCAGGTGAAGACAGGAAAATGGGGAGAATGCTATGAGACGTATGACAGAGATTGAAGTGCTACAGATATGAGACATGGTTTGTAAAACCAAAGATGGAGTCAAGAAAGCATCCTCTTCTAGGAAATTGCGTGAGACCATAGTCCTATCAAATTTTGTTTTAACTTCCAGCATTTAGATAGAAAGAGGATGTGTTTCTGTTGCTTATTGTTTTCACCCAAAGCCTGTGATAAATTTTTATTAAAATTTTAGAATCCCCTGTGGTCCTTCCCCCGCTACTTTCCCTTCCCTTCCCTTTTTCCCCCTTCTGTTTCCTTCCATTTGTTCCCTTCCCTTCATTCCCTTTCATTGCCTTCTGCTCTTACTCTTTAACCAAATAAAAAGGTTCTGTAAAAAATGAAATAGAATAATCACTAGTTGGAAAAAGCTTGGATTACTAAATAACTAGATGGACCATGCATTACTTTATTACTGTTTTTCCTATTGGAAAATAGTATGACAGAAAAATGACCTTTATTAGTCCTGACATTTTGGGGTTATTTATAATCACAATTATAGTCCTTGATTAGATGTATTATAAAGCCTGGCCTTTAAAGATTGTAAAATTAGGAGTAATCATAATAGAGATTATTTTAGAGTTCCTACCTCTGTAGATGCTCCAGATATAATGAATTAAATAACTCAATAAGTTGCCTGCCTGTTTATGAGGTTGTAGATCAATATAAGAGCATCTTCTTTTCTCAGATCCAATTATAAGGACCCATAGAGGCAGCACTGTTCTGCCTCATAAGCTTAAAATATGATGAATAACATGATTAATAATATGGAAATGGACATTGTTTATAATTTGTGATTATAAAGGTAGCTTTTCATCTCCTTTTCAATTTGTGTGAATATTTTCAGTTTTATTAAAATTTTGGTGCATTATCTGAGATATGGGTAACTATTATGTACTGAGTAGAGACTGTCTGGCAATAAAAAGAAAGTTAAAAATAGTCATACTATTGTAATTACTATTTATGTCACTAAATTTGATGTTTAGAATTTGTCAAATGAGAAGCCTTAGGTTCTGTATACTTTAATACAGTAAAAATACTTAAAATAAAATTGTAAAATAGTTTTACAGATAAAAAATTAATCAAGTGGATTTTATATATTTCCATCACAAGTATGATTATTTGAGGTAATTGATATGTTAAATTAGCTTGATTTGATTGGTACACAAAATGTGCAGGTATTGAAACATAAATTTCCTAAAAATATATATGCAACTGCCCATCAAAAATAAAACTTGTAATTATTTGTTTTTATATGGATTCTGTTTTGTTTATGTAAAATAGTTGAAATGGGAAAAATATCAATATTATTCCCTCTTTTAAGGCAACATTAAGGCATAATGTACTGGAAAAGTATTAGCCAAAACTCAAAGTTCTTAAGGTCCTATTTTTTGTTAAGTGGTAGCCTTATAAGAGCAATGGTACCCTTTACTTCTTTGCTATATTGAGTTGGTAAATTATTAAAGATTAGAGTATTCTGAATTCTTAAAAATGTACTGAAGCCAATGTGTGAAAGACAAAACTTATGTTTCTAAACTATCATTATAAAAAAAAAACATGTATAGTGTGGGCAAGGTGGCTCATGCCTGTAATTACAGCATTTAGGAGGCTGGGGTAGGAGGGTCACTATGAGTCTGAGGCCAGCCTGGGCTACATTAGTGCGTTCAAGTCTTGTCTGAACTAGATATTGAGGTTCTATCTCCAAAACAAGCAAAGAAGCAAGGAAACAAACAAACTAACCTAAAAGATACCTTTTTGTAAACACCATTGTAAATTGCACTGGATAATCTTGGAAATATTCAAGATTTGTCTGAAGAAAAATAGCCTTTCAATGCCAAGTCCTTTCAACACTGCATTTCTCCCTATTGAGCCTCAAAACTTGCTAGAGAAAGAGGAAACATCAGAGAATTAAAGAAGGTATGTATTGAAAGTTTCATGTGCCACCTGGCGTGTTACTCTTTAGAAGAGATGAAACCAACAGCAACATGAAATCACTTTAAATTTTGGTGACCTAATGACAGTTATCCAATCTTTGGTGTTTTCTATGTAGTAGAAACATTTTAGACTTACGTAGTTAAAGCTTCAAAAAATGTGCCTGCAGTGTAATTACTCTAAAAGAAAATTTAAAATTTTCCTTATGAACATATTAGGAAGAAACCACTGTAAAGGCTTTCTGGAAGAAGAAACTGTTAAGCAAAAATGTAAAATTGAGTACCCATTAGAATACTACAAGAAAAGTTATTCCTGGAAGGTGATGGAGGATATATCAAAGATCTGAGTTATACCATGGTTCAGTCTGTTCAGAACTCAGACAGCAGGCTAGATTTTTGGGAGTTTAGTGAAGAACAAGGTGCATGAATTTGTAAGGTCCAGATCATGCAAGGTCTCCATCACTGATCTACTCATAGGAATAGTGGTTCACTCCAAGAAGAAATAACATTTAAAAAAAATATATATATATATATTAATGGAATGGAAAATCAAATAAGCATCAATGCGATTATAATATGGGACCTTAATACAACATTCTCACAAATAGATTAATGAACTAAACAACAACAATAAAAAATAACAAAGACATATCAGTATTGAAACAAACTTCTGAACAAATGAATTTAGTAGATGTCTACAAAGTGTTCCACCACACAGTAACACTAAATCTACCAGAAGAGAAAGTAGGTATAAATCTTTAAGACATTGGTATAGACAGAGACTTCATGAATAAAACCCAGAGTGCATGGGAAATGCTACAGAGAAACAAGTGCTGATATCTTATCTTATTAAAAAGATTTTGGACAATGACAATATCACCATCAGAGAAAAAAGATAACCCCCACAGTGGGAAAATGTTTATCCAGCTTTTCTTCAGACAAAAAATTGTATCTAGAACCAATAAAGAATCCAAAAAAATCAGACTCCTCATATTCAAAGGCCCAGTCCATAAATGGGCATCACAAACGAATAAACAGTTCTCAGATTAAAAATTACAAATAGTAAATAAGTATATGAAGTGATGTTCAACATCATTGGTTATTTGAGAAATGAAAACTAAAGCCTGAGATTCCATTCTAGTCCAGGAAGATTGGCTATCAACAAGAAATCAACCACAAACAAATGCTGAAGTTGCTGTGGGATAAAGGAATCCTTGTACACAACTTGTGGGAGTGTAGAATGGTACAACTGTTATCAAAGTCAGTGTGGAGACTCCTCAAAAAATTGAGATTAGAGGTCCCATTCAACACAGCTGTTTCTCTTCTGGGTATCTTCTTACAAGAATTTAAAGCATCATACACAGTGATACATGTGCATCCATGTTTATGGCAGCATGATTTGTAGTAGCTAAATCTTGGAAACAACCCAAATGCCCATCAGCTGAAGAACAGATGAAAACAGCTGTGGTCTTTCTATACAAGGGAGTACTACTCAGCCATAAAGTAAGGTAAACTTGGGACTGTTATAAGTAAATGGATGCAATTAGAGACCATATTCATCAGTGAGATAAATCAGACATTCACAAACACTATGTTGTTTCCCTGGTATGAGAAACTGGAAGAGTAAATAAGGTCCAACTTTTACAGTAGATATAGTGAAATGGGAAAAAAAAAACTGTTCAAAAGTAAAGTGAAACTGTGGTGAAGGAAAGAAAAATGAATAATAAGAAAAAGAAAAAATGTACAAGACAGTTAAGATAATTACATTACCAGTTTCTCTTAGTTCATTGAAAAAGAATGGTTGTACTAATATTGTTTGGGAAAATTTTCATGCCTATATCTTGTACTCTGATTAAATATTTTAAAGAAAACAACGCACAATGTGTTAACTATTTTTATTCTCCTGTTATTTCATTTTAAAAATTTGTCTTATTTTTTCCGATAAAATAAAATTGTTTAAAAATAAGTTTCTTTCTGTTTTTATTTTTCTTTTACATTTTAGGGAAGGGT
>NDGN011486315.1:0-14060 GCA_002564285.1 Tympanoctomys barrerae
GGGGATTGAACTCAGGCCCTTGCGCTTGCCAGGGAAGCGCTTATTCTACTGAGCTATTTCCCCGGCCCCCGTCCTCTTTTCAACCTACCCAGCACTGGGATTACAGGTGTGTGCCACCACACCTGGTCTCAGTGGCTGGCTCAGCATGCCTGGGGGTGGGGCCAGTGTGGCATATGATGCTGGGGATCGAAGACTGGTCCTTGCACTTGCCTAAGCAGGTGCTTAGTCTGCTGTGCTATCTCGCTGGCCCTGTTTGCTGTCTTTTTGAAAAGGCAGCAGCCGTTCTTGCTGTACTTTATTATTTTATAAAGAAGGAATCTACAGAACTAACATTGGTCTCTGAAATAGGCTAATTGGTGAACATCATTAAATCTTTAAATTCATGGGTAGTTTTTGTGGGGAGATGTGGACAGGGAGGAGGGAGGTTGATTGTGTGGAACTGAGTACTCATGCTGGTACTCTTTTTAAGCCATAGAGAAAATACATATACACACACAAACACATATGCTTTTTGAAATGTCTTCATACCAGCTAGATGTAGATGTGTAGATATTTTTCCTAGGATTTAAGAGAGGCGGAATTTGTGGATAAAAAATTTGGTTGCCACCTGTAATTGGGTGATAATTTGGGTCAGTCAGAGCATTGCAATCACCAGTGGGAAGAAAAAACAGAAAGAGGAAAAATGGTTTTAATCAACCTTAGCATGGCGCAGTACCATGTACCTATAATCCCAGCACTGTGCAGGCTGAAGCAGGAGAATCACCATGAGTTTGAGGCCAGCCTGGACTACATAGTGAGACTGTCTTAAATAAAATAAAATAAAATAAAATAAATAGGCAACTTTAAAAGCACCTAAAAAATATTGGATAAAAATGTTTTGAATATAGTAGCATTACAATTCAAAACTGTCTTGAGTCAGTAATGGTAACTCCAGTATGCCCTTGAGGAGGTATTGTGCATTAGAGGAGCGAGTATTATAGGAGCTGTGAGTGTAATGAAAATGAAGAGGTAAGACTGACAGTAGAGAAAACATTTTACATAAAAGTGAGGTTTATATTGAGCCATTCGTTAAGCCACTCTGATACTGTCATGAAAGTGGGTTTATGTAATTCCACTGTAATGGTTCCATAGTTTATGAAGATAAGAATTTGCAGTTAACTGCACCTAGCCTTTTGACTGAAATGATCTTGAGTTGATTTAGTTGGCTTGGGCTTCTGTGGTGTAACAATACCATAGACTGGGTGGCTGACAGACAACAGAAAGTTATTTCTCATGGTTCTGGAGGGCTAGGGAGCCTAAAGTGAAGGTATGGGCAGATTTAGTGTCTGGTGGGGGTTGTCTCCTGGTTCATAGGTGGCTTTCTCATTGCATCCTAACGTGGCAGAAGGCAGAGGGTGAAGGAGCTTTTTATGTATGTATTAAGCTCATCCACATGTGCTCCACCCTAGGACCTAATCACCACCCAAGGATTCCACTTCCAAAACTCTCACATGCATCATTGCTTCAATTTTCGAATTTAGCGGGAACACAGACATGCAGTTTATAGCAGGTCAGAAAATCATATTGTCATTTCTTAAGTGGTATTTTGTGTTTGTTGGGGCCATTCTTTCACCTTGAAAATCTGAGAAATATGATACATTGTTAAAATTTGTTGCTCTATCTTAAATTGTTGGTTCTTTTAAATAGCACTAAATTACTGAGTGAATTTTTTTTTTAATCTAGAAAATGGGGATGATGGTTGCTGGCCTAACTTAATTCAGAGGAACTATAAGGATTAAATTATATGTTGAATGCAAGAGCACTCCTTGAACCAAAAAACTATAGAGTGGAAGGTAGAATGACAGCTGTCTCCTGGGGCATATCGTTGGTGTTCATCTACCATCACTACCCTTCTGCTGGCAGCATATTTATCCTGCATGAAACAGCAGTGTGCAATGTGTTTATGAAATATATCTTTTGAATGAATACTTAGTTATAAGTATATGCAAATGAGAACTTATTATTTCAGAACATACACCTTCTGTTGCCAGCCACTTTTTCCAGCAGCACTCACCAGTGTGAGAGAAGAATAAGGCAAAAGCATACCATTTCACTGTATAACTGCTATGCTTGTTTTCACGGTCGCCTTAACTTCTCATTATAGGTACATGTAACTGCGTGGTCCTTCTCCTCACATTTCTTTCTTCTCTTCCTCCCTCTTGTGTCTCTTGTAGATCCTAGGATTTGGTAGAAGACACATGTCCATGGAGTAAGAGTAGCTAAGAAATTTCCAGTCTGTGTGTGTTGGGCTTGAGTGGGAGGCATTCTGTGCTCTGTACTTCTGTAAAATGCCCTTTCCGCTATCATTACGGAGGGTTTGAGGGGTGTTTTTTAGTAGCCTAAGATTTAGTGTTTTTCTTTTCTCGTTATCTACTCCCAAAATAGCTGGAAGAGATTAGTAAGTTGAGGGCCTGAAGTCTTCAAATGTTATGGTAAGTTGGAGTTAGACATCTGAACTAGTAATTCTGTCCCTTGCATCTATGGTACCTCCTTGCCTATAACACACATATTTATGTACATACTTCTCCCCTGTTATTTGCTGTTCTAATAATATGGAAAGGGTGATGCTTAATTTTATATTGAATAACTTTCACTTTTCTCCTCATACTCAGTACACAAGGGAATGAATTCTGAATACATAAGCATGAAGTTAAAGCATTCCGTTAACCAGACACAATACAATTCTACTTAGAGCAAAGTCATGATCATTCTGTATATACAATTTCTGTCTGTCTTTTAATGGAAGAATCTGTTCTCTGTTATAATGGAAGGCCACAGATTGGGTAAATTAGTCTAACCAATAGAAGTTCATTTGGCTTACTGTTCTGGATGCTGGGACATCCAGGAGCATAGTACCAGCATGTGATGAGGGGCTTTGGGCTGTGTAACATGGCAGAAGGGCAGGCAAGCACAGGGCTGATAGAGCAACTTGACCCACTTCCATAACAGCATTAATCCATCTCTTACTGTTTAAATGGCAATTAAATATCAACATAAGTTTAGGAGAGTCCATTGAAACTTCATATCAATGATGCCCCTGGAGGATCACCCCACTTATCAATTATGTCTGGCAGTTTCTTAATAGCTTCTCTTTTATTCACACTGTCTCACTAGTAAATGTTGCCTTTTCTGGTGTCTTTTCTGAAGTGGGGTGAAAAGACCCAAGGGTGTTTTGTAAAGATTGGCAGGGAGTGGATAGGATAGTGTGGGGAACGATTCTCAGTAAATCCCCAGTTATCACTTTCTTTTGTTGCCTTTTCTGAAGTGCAGTCTTCTCAGACAGGCTCTGTGGTCAACTGTTGTTCCCTGTTTTTTGCATGGGCACTCCACTGCTGATCCCTTGACCAATTTCAATAATTGATTAGCCACAGCACTCACGTTTCATAACTCCCATTTCTGTTTTCCAATCCTGCATGTGTGTATTAGGATCACTTGTAGATCTTAAAAACAAGTAAACACAGTCCATGTGGGTTGATGTAGGATATCTGGGATGAATCCTTGGGAATCTTATTTCTAAACACTTCCTAGCAGATTCTGATGAGTGGCCAATTTGAGGGGTCCCTCTCATGAATTGTTGAGCTAGGGCAGTCTCATATCTTTTATTAGAGTCATTCCATTGAATAATAACTGCTTTTGAACTTGCCTTACATATATGGACATTCTTTTCTTAAAATGGAAGAGATATACTTGCCAACCTCAGACATTGGCTTACCTTCATCTTGAGTAGTTCTTTTACTGCAAAGGTCAAGGACCTCTTACAGTATAGACATTCACCGGAAATCAAATTATATTGCAATTTTATAGAAATCAGACCCCAAGAAGATTGAAGGTTTGGATAGACTCTATCCAACCACAGAAGTACTTGCCCTTGTGTTTGGGCTGGCTGCTGCAGTAGAGATCAGTGAGCCCTGAAATGTTTTTTTCTAAAAGGGGTCCAGGGGACTTATTGGGAATCTTTCCTCAAACTGTTCTATCCATTTCCCTTAAGTCTTTAAAAAAAAAAATACCCTTGTCCTTTCAGAGATAGGACCTATAACCATGTCACAGTACATGCTCTGCCCAAGGTGTTGCAGCTTGTTCTGACTTGGAATGGAGCCTCTTGGCTATGTTTGAGTATATAAGCTAAAAACTTGTAGAGTGGTAGATAGGGAAGGAGCACCAGCATTGAAAGAGCAGCACAGGAAAGAGAGATGTAAACACACAGAAAAGGCGGAGACAATGATCTTAGTTCATGAGAACCTTCTTATTTTAGTCTCCATTAAGGTTTCTTCCAGGGGCTCTGAGATATGTTGGTAAACTGTATAACAAATTCCTTCTCATTGGTTTAGTCTTTGAGTTTCTGTTACTTGAACTAAAAGCTGCCTTATTAAAATAAGAGATTATGTTGGTTACTTATCACTGGGACAAAATCCCTAATAAGGGCAATTTAAAGGAGGAAAGTTTATTTTGGTTCCTATTCTAGTCCACAGGTGGCTGGCAGCAGAACAGGATGGCATGGTGTGGGGGCATGGCAGAAGAGAGCCACTCACCTTGTAGCAGGCAGGAGGAAGAGAACAGAAGGGTGGAGCCACAGAGGGAAACAGGCCTTGTAGGCCACACCTCCAGGGATCTGCCTTTTCTGATGAGACTCCACTTGCTAATCTCAAGCCAGCTGTAGTGTCCCAGAATCCTTTCACTCTCCACAAGCCCTGCCTTTGAGGATGAGAGGCTTGGAGGTAGTGGTGGTGGGTGTCCAGATATAAGCTGTAACAGAGGAGAACTATGCATGTGGCTTTCTACTTTTTAGTGTATTTGTCATAAATGATTAGTACCAAATAAAATGTTAACAGATGAATCGATCACTGCCCTGGCAGTCAGCTACATAATCAGAAGGATATGAGAAGACATTTAGTTAAATTGAATAACAGGTTAGCCTTTGGATAATATGCTCACAGTTCTCAGAGTATCTTTCCCAAGAGTTAAAGAAAAATAGCCGTTATTACTTACATGTGTAATTAACATACCAATTGGATATTTTACCAGCAATTTTATCCAGCACTATTGTACTCTTAATTTCTTTGCTACATTGTTTCCTTGAATTTTACAATGACTGTTTTTCCAAAACCAGTGTTCTGGGTTTTTTCCCTCCCAATTGCCTGGCATGTTAATATCATCTTTTGTTAAGATTGTTAACATTCTCTGATAAACAGTCTGTTGTGTGTGGAAGCATCAGATATTACTAATCCAGGATTCTGTGGTTTAGAGACAGCCCTTCATTTTCCCATCTCTCCTCAGAATTACAACTCTGTAGGAATTGAAGTCATTTGGAGGAAAACCTGTTAAATGTCCCTCAATTTAGTGAACTCCTTTGCAATTCTTATCAGCACTATAATTTATTGTTTTCCTTTACACTTACTATTGATACCAGTCATTGTGGAAAAACCACAGTGGATATTTGTTCCTTTTGGCTGCCCAGCAGATGAGTTCTCTATGTTAGTAGAATTTTCTACCTTGCAGTTTTTTGTGGGAAGCAGAGTCACTGTCCACATCCTTCTTCTTAATCCTCCCTGTGCTACACACAGTACAGGAAGACTTGAGCATGCTTTTTAAGCTTACTTGTAAGAATTTTAGAAGTATGGAGTGCAAGTGGTTCAGCTGATATGGAGGAAAGGGAGTGGTAAGTGGACATAGTACCAGTCACAACCATAGTACCAGTCACAACACCCACGGTTTAAGGGAGGAGAATTTAACTTAGCTTATGGTTTCAAGAGATTAGTACATGGTCTGTAGGCCTCAAGGTTGAAACCTCATGACAGAAGGGTATGGTGGAAAGAAATGCCCAGCTCATGGTGGCCAAGAAGCAGAATGAGGCAGTAGGGTCAGAGACATAGTCAAGGTTCTAAATATAATATAATATAATATAATATAATATAATATAATATAAGTAAATATTCAAGGTTACATGTCTGTAACTCACCCAGACCAGGAGCATGCTTTACTAACTTGTGATGTATTTCTTTGTAGGCTCTTTTTTTTTTTTTGTGTGTGTGTGTGTGTGTGTGTGTGTGTGTGTAATGTGGATCAAGCTTGGAACCTTATGTTTGCTAGGCAGGCACTTATGCTGCTGATCTATATCCCTGGCCCCTGTTAGGTATTTTATAGTCCAGTGAAGTTGACATACTAGGATTAAGGCACTGTCCACTCCTTGTCAACTTTAGACTCAAAACATTTTCTTAAATCATACTTAATCTCCAATATCAAGTTCATAATTCCACCTAACATAATATAGTTATGTTGTGCATAGATATGCAATAATCACTTCCACAAAGTCTCAACAGTTAGAGCATTTTTCAGTGGTCTGAGTGCAAGTCTTTTCTAGACTTAAGACAAACTTAGCTATGAAGCTCTGTAAAGAGAAAAACTAGATTATATAATTCCAAGGTACATTGGTACAGGGTAAACATTCCCACTGCAGAAGGGAGGTCTAAAGGGATAGAAAAGAACTCAACTAAAACAAGGTCAGAACTCATCAGGCTAAACATTTTTTCCTGCAGCTCTGTATCTGGCATCCTGAGCACTTGGTGGTAAAATGTGCATTTCAAAAGGCTGGAGTCATCCCACTGGGAGCAGCGCACACAGCCTCTCGGGCTGGTCCCACTCATGGCCTGCCACTTCCAGCTTCTTGGCGTTTCCAACTTCCTTGCGTTCTATTGTACCTTTGACTTCATTCCCACAGCTTTTTGTGCTTAATGATTCCTTCAGTTCTTTGAAATCTGCATAGAAACCTTTCCCTCTCCCCATAACTCTTGCATTTTGCATTACTTTTTTGGGGTGGGTGGGTGGGGGGCTACTGGGAATCGAACTCAGGACCTTGTGCTTGCCAGGCAGGCACTTATGCCACTGAGTTATCTCTCTGGTCCCCATTTTGCAGTCTTATAAAACCAGCATCATGTGAATGATGCCAGGCTGTACTATCAGCAGAAACAGTAGCAAGGGCTCCTGAGATCGTGGTTGCAGTGGCTTCTAAGTGCCAGGCTGAGCACAGTGACGTGAATCCCAGGAAGCCTTTCTCAAACAAAAGTTGCCAGGACTCTTCTCAAGTGAAAAGTTGACATTTTTAAAACTTTGAGACTGCAGTCAATGAAGTTCTCACATTTTTATCTGCCTTTTGCACCCAATTCTTACTATACATCTGGCTAAAAGCAGTCAGCAGTATGCATGCCACAGTATGAATGTTGGACTGTTTTGAAATTTCGTCTGCCAGATTTATTAGCCCACCACACTTAATCTTAGTTTTCTGCAAAATTTCAAGTCTTGGGCAAAATATAGGTAGATAGCCTCTATTCCAGCTGCCACTGGAGTCCTTGTTCTCAACATAAGCCTCCCTAGCCCAGCCTCTACTGTCCACATCTTTGTCAGTGTGCTGGTCTTCTAAACGCTGACTGGAATCACCATCAGGCTGTGCTTATTTGCATTCTAAAGTTCCTCTAGCCAGCATCTCCACACTTTCCAAACTGTTCCAGCAAGCCAGTTCCAAAGCCTTCCAAACCATGTACGTAGTCAGTGTAGTCACAGCAACATGCCACGCCTACTATCTATTTTATGTATTAGTTAGCTTTCTTGCTGAGACACAGTATCCAGTGCTTAGAACTTAAGGGGGAGGGAGGGCTTACTTTAGTAACAGTTTTTGCTCCATGGTTGGCAGAGAAAACCTTCATTGCAGAAGGACATGGTGGAGCAAGGCTGGTGGTGGTGGCCGGGAAGCAGAGCAGAGGCGCAGTGCCAGAAGAACGGGCAAGGAACCATATATGCTACCCATGGGCGCTCGTCCATGCCCCACCTAGACACATCTAGGCACTTGCTTTCTAATCTGCTAGATGTTTCTTAATCTAGTTAAAGTTGACATCGGGGCTAGTGGATGTAATCTATAATTTGCTGCTCCATACTTGGGGTTTTTCATGGCACTACCTTTTTGACTTAGTGGTAATTGTTAGTGGTTAAAATTTTTTTGAAGATAGGTAATCCCATAACTTGGGCAGTGGAGACAGGAGCACCACAAGTTCAATGCCAGCCTGGACTACGTATCAAGGCCTTGCCTCAAAAATAAATTGACAGAGGCTCATTTTATTAAATTTGGGGAATAGCGAATGTGATCTTAAGTAATACATGTGTATCCCAAGCCTCTAACAACTGCAGCTGTCCTCAGTTCTTCATTTTGTAAGTTTCTGTGCTAGGAAACTGCTTTCCCTTAACTGTCCCAGGGGCACCAGGCTTTTTTGTGGTCAGAACCTCCAAGGCAACAGCCCTTTACCATGGTCTTTTCAGTCAGAGACTTTTCCCATCGCAGCCCTTATCTTGGCTCTTAATTGGTACCTCCTCTTAGATCCCACTTCCTGAGGAGAGCTGCAGTCACTTGTGCATTACAGGGAATACTACTCAGTGCCAGGCACCTGGGTAGGCCTCTTAGGATATTTATTCCTCACAGCAGCTTTGTGAGTCTTCCGTCAACTGGGACTCCTGATGCCTCCTTTCTGCAAATTCACTCTGCCCATTGTACAGAGTTTGTGTAATGGAAAAGAATATTAATTTGGAATATCATTAAAACATTTTACATAGGTAGACGCTTTGTTCAAACACGTAGTTGACCAGCATAGTTATGGCGTGGTTCAGAAGCACTTAGCATTCACACTTAAGGGAGTGCAAGAGCTTGCTTGAGGTGTGGATTCAGTCATTGAAATGAGTCTTTTAATGTCAGGGAATCCACCTTAAAACATTTTGTGTATTTGTTTCAGAGACTGTGAAAAAGAAACACATGCAATAGCATTAAAAATGTTCCCTAAAGTGAATATTACAGTGGTCTACTTTAACGCAGAGGTAGAAAAGCAAGCTGGATTTTATTTTCATCAAGTGCTAGACACTGGAATATGGTGTAGTCCATTGCTATTTGTTGAAACTAGGGTGTTTAGGGCTGGTAGGGCTGGTGAGATTGCTCAGTGGTCTAAAGCGCCTGCTTAGGCAAGCTTATGCACACGGCCCCATATGTTGTGCCAGCCTTGCCCTCAGGGCGGGCTAAGCCTGCAAAAATAAATAAATTTAAAAAAAGAAACTAGGGTGTTGAGAGTAAAAGCAATCAAGAAACTGTGTTAACAGCTGGGCCTGCTGGGGCACTCTCATCATCCCAACACTTGGACACTGAGGCAGGAGTACTGAGAGTTTGAGGCCAGCTCGGGCAACTTAGTGACCTACTGAGACCCTCAAAATAAAAAACCAAAAAGCAGCTGGGAACATAGCTCAGTGTGAAGGCCCTGTTCAATCCCTCATAAACAAACAAGACCATATATGCAAAGCATGCATTAACATTAAAATCCTTGTTACAGTAGTTAATTTTATTTTCTGTTCTTAATGCTTTAGACCTACTGAGCCCAGGGTAGCGGTTTTATCTGTTTTAATCCTATTGGCTGGTCTGTATTTTTAAAATCTTAAACCTAATGTACTGTTTCTGGCTTTATTCTTTTATTATGTAATTAAAGATAATTTAGTCCCAAGAAAATTATTTATACAAATATATTAATACCATGCTCTGCCACTACTTAGTGTTTTTCAATTCTGATTAATACAAACTTGCTTTTATTTAGTAACACTAAAATGTGAATGTCCAAGTTATTAACCAACTATATTCTTTTTCCTCAAAAAATTGGTTTTAATATGATAAGCACTTTTACTTGGGTATAATCTCATTACAACGTTAATTTGGATGCAGCATAAGTTAGATTTAGATTCCATGAGAGCAAAAACTATTTTTGCCATCATTGAATGAGTTTATTCATGTGCCTTGTACATCTTAAATTGTTAATAAATGTGTGTTAGGTATGTATTATCACATGCTTATTTGTATTATGCAGTAAAATCTTGCTTTGCACAGTTTGTTCCAAAAATGTGCTCGTAATCCAAAGCACTTGTATATCAAAGCGAATTTCCCCATAAAGTAATGGAAACTGAGGTGATTTGTTCCATAACCCAAATAAATTCATATAAAAGTGATTTACAATACAGTAATATAATACAAAAATAAATAATATAAAATATATAAAGCAAAATAAACAAATTACCTACACATACATTTCAAAAACTTTGTGGCCCTGTGAGGGAAATGAGAGAGGAAGATTATTCTGTAGAATGGCTTGGCTGTCACTGAGGGAATCACTGCAACCTGTTGGCTCAAGGGAATCTTTCTTTTTGTTGAACTTCAACAAAGAATCTATTCAATGACACTCCTTTGCCTCCTGTTGAAGATTTTAGGGGAAATATGACATCGTACTGTCCTTAAACAGGTTCATCTCTTGCACTGCGACAGCCTTCTTGAAGTGGTACTTTTCTGCACAATTTTGCATCATTTCTCACATTTTACACATCTCCCTAATCTCATTTGAAGTGAGAGATTCCTCCTCCTTTTTTCTCTTCTTCCCTTCAGATGAGATCTCCATAATGTCAGTTGAGGTCACCCATAATAAGAAGGAGAGGGAGAGGGAGAACCATTGTGATCACATGACATTGAGTATCATGTACTTACTCATATTGCAAGACATTGCTCATTTATTGAGTTAAAATTTATTAGAAATGCTTGCTCATCCTGCGGAGCACTCACGGAACAAGTTGCAACCCAAGATTTTGCTGCATATAGTTTTGTCACATCCTTCCCATTAACTGTAATATTCTGAATTGATAACAGTGTATGTAATTTTTTTTTTTTTTTTGTCTTTCTTTAGGTTGGTATTTTGTATGGCATCTATTTTTATCTAAATTCAAGTTTCTGCGGGAACTAGTGGGAGACACGGGATCCCAGGAGGGCGATCATGAGCCTTCAGGATCTGAAACTGAAGAAGACAGTTCATCCTCTCCGCACAAGATGAGATCCGCTCGTCACAGGAGGGCCCCTGCCGATGAAGGCCATTGATGCCAGATGTGGTTCTTTATCACTGCACAACGAAGGGCAATGATGAGTCTGTCTCTAGCAACTTCACTTTGAAATTTGCTAAATGACAGAAGAACGTTTGTACTTGGATTTTATATCCATTTCCAAATAAATAAATAAATAAATAAATTTACATGTAAGCCATACAGAAATAAAGGGAATTGAAACCAAATTGGGCCGTAAAAATGTCATCTTAGAGGTAATATTTTGCTTCATTAGCTCTGCTTAGCACAGTCCTTGGTTCTTGGGCATTTTTTGCACTGGTGTGAGTGTGGTCGAATTTTCAGGCTTGAGAAAACATGATTTTTTTTTTTGTTGTAAATGTACTCTTTACATTTTAATGTGTGTGGAATTTGAATGCACCTCGTTCCAGTCACCAGGTGGCAGTCATGCAGTTACCCTCATACATGTATGAGTTTTCAGCTTGTCACACTGTCATTGCCTTCACTGAAGGGTGTGTGCTTGGCGTCAAGTGTCAGGCTTAAGGAGTGTGCTAAAATGTCTTCACAAACGTTATGCTGACTCAGCCTTGAAACAGCCGTTTAGCATGTATGCAGAAAAGCACGGAAACAGCCGAGGGATATACATTTGATGTAAATGAAGCAAATATTCATCGTTGGAGGAATGATTGAAATTCAATGTTTTCTTGCAAAACAACCACAAAATACTTTGCAGAACCTAAAGATACCCACAAGTAGATGCAGCTATACTACACTTTGCCAGAGAGGCACGTGCAAAAGAATTGCCTGGCATGTGCCAGAAGAAATTGCCAAAACCCTTGGAATTGATGAGAAAATTTCAGAGGAACAAGAGGCTGGTGTGACCAGCTCGTGCATCAAACAGGACTATCGGTAGGACGCCAGATACCATCTTCCCACAGCTTCCCACTGACGGTAAGCAGAAGGCAGCCAAGGCGCGCTCTTTGAAGAGCACTGCACTCCATCATCACCATCATTCGTGACGATAGCCAGGGCTGTGCTGTGTGGGGAATGCAGACACGAAGAGTGTCATAGGAGTTGGACTTGGGACGTGAAGTTTTAGTTGTGACTTAACCAGTTTATTTCACACATTTTCAATATATCTACAAGATATATTTAATTTAAAAGCACTGTTACAATAAATACAAAATAAGCATTTTCTGAGAGACAAGGCTTTGTGTCATAGTATAACAGACAGAGGTTTTTCTTGGTGGTGCATGTGGTGCATCAGCTGATGGTATCTTAGATAACAGTCATTGTAAATTTGTTTTTCTTTTCCAGATAGTACTTACTTAATGGGGATTTAATTCTGATTTATAAATTAAAATTGTCATCTTCCATAACATGGATTTTGGGTTAATCTATTCAAAAATCTAGAGTAGTATCTTAGGAATCTTAAGAACCATCTTCTATTTCAGGAAGACTAGGATCAGTCACTCCCTTTATATAGGAGGATTTTATGCTCAAAGCATGTGTTGTGGAGAGAATGCTTCTCCACAGGCAGTTCAGTGACAAGACCTCAAAGGTGCTGGGTATCGAAAAAGTGCCGCTGAAACTACCTGTTGAGCTATAAAGCGGCTTCCCAGGTTTCTGTTCACTGAACTTTGGACTGAGCATTAGTGTGAAAGAGAGAGGAATGGAAGAACTTTTCTGGTTAGTGGCCCCTGCTGTGTACAGGAATGAAATGCAAAGCCAACTTTATGAATCTATGTTCTTTCTATGTTTTTAGACTTTTTCTCAAGAACTAGTCATCCCCTGTTTCATGGTGGTATTTAAATGTTTGATACCTCATTCTTCACGCTGAGGATTTTGCTTATTAACAGCTCACTGGCTCTTCCCCAAAGTTGTATTCCTCATGAACACCTCTTCACTGATACTGTACTAGAAGGGAATTCACAGAGCATAAATGTAGTTTTTATACAGTTGCTGAGGGAAGCTTCCCGGCAGCTGAGAATGGGGCCAATCATTCCGTCTTCATTTCTGTACTGGTTGTAATGTGACTGACAAGCATTAACTCTAATTTTTCATGTTTTGGTAGTGCTAAATAGCACATTGACAGTCGTCTTGGGACTGAGAGGATATTGAAATTAGATTTTTCAGCCTGATGTGTTGAGCTTTGGATTTTGTTTTATGGTGGATGTCCAAGGTATCAATAACAATCGTTGCTGGAGAACTTCAGTTGTCGAGCTTCCTGCTATGTCTGTGTTGCAGAGTGAAGGCTGATGTGGCTCTTGTTCCTCAGCTCTGTAGTCGTGCCCATAGTTGTAGCTGAACTTACCAGGGTACTCCAAGTTAATTCTTGGAAAGCTGTGGAGGTTGGGCATTATTTATTTATGTTTCAAGCATGTCTTGTTTTATAGACTTTTAAGAAATGTTCTCCTTAACTTACTTGAAATATACACCTAAAAGCATATTAATAGCTCATCCTTCTTGGGGAGAGTAAAAACAAATGACTTAATGCCAATATGAGTAGTCTATAGATAAATCTTTTATTTCAGCCTCTTCGTGTGCCTGCCCTCCTGTAGTGTGTATGTCTAAGGTCAATATGAGAGGGAAGAGAAATAGTTACTGCAGAATTAGTTATGTTATGTGATATGGTTTTTCCATCCTTTTTCCTGTTTTAGTGCTTTTGTAGCTGAACTTACCAGAATGGCATTACACTAGTATATCTTATCCAGTCTCAGTGGAAGGTGGCCTAGCCTGTGGTTTCTGTTAACATTTAAAAAGTTATGAGCATTAAAAGTCATAAATATTAGAATCTTGCCTGAACTATTCCCCAAAATGGTGGTGCTCGAATAGGCCATCCTTTTGAGGACTCATGCAGATTGTCTCTTTTCTTGCTCATCCAACCATTCCCAAATCTTTTGACCCTGCCTGTATGGTAGCACTATTCAGATTTTAATGCAAAAAACACTAAATATTGTATAGCACATTTAAATGAGGTTTTGAATAGTTACATCAAATTAAATATAGAACTCGCTTAATGGATAGTCATAGTGAAATAAATATGTGGTAGACAGCTGCTTCACAGACATGCTAACCCCTCTCTTTTTAGGTATTAAGTTTAAGAATCATTACAAATTATTTTGCTG
>NDGN011486317.1:0-11081 GCA_002564285.1 Tympanoctomys barrerae
AATTAAAACATAACTTACATACAGTAAAATGCAGAGATTTCACATTTACAGTCCATAAATTCTTATGAATGAAAATACCAGTTAATCAACATCTTCATAAAATATAGAAAAATTGGACTGGGAGTGTGGCTCCCACGTGGAGAGCTTGCCTAGGACGTGCAACGCTTTTGGTTCAATCTCAGGCACTACAAAGAAAAAAAATGTTTATTCTTCCAAAAAGCTCCTTTTTGTCCCTCTTTCTAACCCCTCCTGCCACCTAACATCTTACCCCAATTGTTCTGATTCTAAGTTGATTTCATGTAGGGAAAATACCTGATTATACAACCAGCCTTAGGAAACGGCAAGTGAGTTGAAAAGAACCCATGACTCATTCCCATGTCCCTAAGTTCTTCAGTGTGGGTGAAGACATCTCAATTGCTGAATACATACTTCACTTTGTTCTCCTTTGTGTTGTCTGTCAATGAGTCCTTTTGGGGAAAAAAAAAGTTTGCTTTGTTTGAAATTAGAATAAATTTTGAAGTAATTTCCAGATTCAGCCCTCAAGTTTTTTGGGTTGTTTTTTTTTCCAGTATCGGGGATTGATCTCAGGACTTTGTGCTTGCCAGGCAAGCGTTTATTCTACTGAGCTATCTCCCCAGGCAAAGGCCCCAACTTTGCAGCTCTGCAGAGACTAAAACAACAAAGTGAGCCTGACCCTGCATCCCAGCCTTGCCTGCTTCTTTGTGAGATGCACAGAGTTAAGTAATGAGGGTGAGGTGAGGCAATAGAGTAGAAAAGAGAGGCACTGTGTCCAAAAGAGAGAGCTCACCATGGCAGAGCCATCCGTGGGCAGGGAATGCAATCAAGGCAGTGTAGGAGTAGCTACAAGGAAATGCATTTCAATTTATAGGTGAGGATCAACCAAAGACATGGGAGATTAAAAGTCAATGTAAATAAATAAATAAATAAATAATACATTAAAAAAGCCCAAGTGAATTTAAAATAGCACAGCGAGGCCAAGCTTCTCAGGTGAGTAGTTGATCCTGAGCTCAGGGGCATGAACCCTCAGGCTGTGCGTAGAACAGCCAGTGCCTCTGGGTTTTCTTTTCACCTTTGGGTTTTATCTTCTGTCTTTGTGCCAATGATGGCAGTGTAGGTAGCATCCTTGATCAGGTAAGGCATTTTAGATAGGTGCTCCCAAGCCAAAATGCCCAGGAGGGGGACGGGGCTGGGGGGAGGGGTAGCAAAGTATGAAACAGGGGAAAGGAAAAAGGAGGGCAGATTGCTGCAGACTATTGAAGAGGGAAGGAGAGCTCCCCAGCCTCTTGGTGGTGTGGGTCCCAGGAAAGCACAGAGGACAGCTGTTCTCTATCTGTGACAGCACCCTAAGCTGACTTTACGAAGTCCATGGGACAGCCAATGACTTAGTAGATGGTGGAGCTGGGTATTTATCTGAAGAGCAGAGCCTGAAATCATGGCCCTGGACCACTGGTGAAGAACACTCTCAAAATGATGGGAGTAGAACTGTCCCACTAGAGGAGTCCGGCGACTCTCGTCTGTCAGGAACAGTGTGGCCTGTGCCTACAAGTGAAAGTCAATCCAAGCCCACTCCCTGTGTTGGACTGTGTGTAGTTTGCATATGGAACCAACAAGGAAGGAGCCCTCCAGAAAGGGTTTACTGAGCTTCATGCTTATCAGGTTGGTGAGGGCTTAAGCCAGTTTTCTTTTGGGATAAGTAAGACTCTATTACCTTGCACCCTGATTTGGTTCATCTGAGCTGCTTGAGTATAACTTAAACCCTGAGATTGTTTGTGCTGGGGTAACACTTCTTGCCTTAACAGAAATGCCAAGATCTTGTGCTCCCACTAACCCAGACCACCTTTTGTCAACTTCCCCTTGGCTTTCTGCCTCTGGGGTTGCTACTCTTACTTATTCCTGCCTCTGGCCCCTCTCTTTTCACCTGCAATCTTTAAACTCCCACTCATTCTTTGAGACCTTATTTCAGTGTTACTGGTAATGTGAGACTTCTCTGAGCCCCACAGCCAGAAACAATCTGTCTCTCCCTTAAGTTTACAGTATAGCTATGTGCCTTTATGTCCCCCACAGTGCCTCATACCTCAAAAGTACTCCTCAAATTTAGAAAGAAAAAAAGCAACATTGCTACCAAGGTGTGATGAACAATTGGAGCATCTTGTAGTTATCATCAATTGAAATTGGAACTCCAGGGATGGTTC
The DNA here is from genome assembly GCA_002564285.1 of Tympanoctomys barrerae. Lineage (NCBI taxonomy): Eukaryota > Metazoa > Chordata > Mammalia > Rodentia > Octodontidae > Tympanoctomys > Tympanoctomys barrerae. The sequence goes on from NDGN011486317.1 coordinate 2,214, forward strand.
TCCATGGTGTAAGCCAATTCTAGCCTCTTGCCAAGAGCCAGTTAGTACATGACATGACCACAGGGATTGGTCCTGAGATGGTCCAATCAGAAGGAAGCCCAGGATTTCTGTGCAAGGGCTATTAGGAACAGTAGCTTCTCTGTCCCCAGACCGGGTGTATCCTGATGTGGTTGACATCCATCTTGCCATGAATAAGCCAACCAGTATGATAGAGATATGCATCCCATATTTATTCACTATGAAAAAGACTAGTGGACAAGTAACTTCAACACCCTGTTAGGTGTAACGCAAAAAGACGTACAAGTGCTGAAACAAAGCCTGCACAAAGGCCTGCAGAGCCAAGTGGAGATGGAGTTCTAATTAAAACATGTAACTCACCTCCCTAATAGTGAGCTCTTGCCAACCAGTTCATCCTTTTTATATTTTTCTCTTACTCCTAAGAAAAGGTGCCCTGACCAGTGTGCTGGGAATTGTACTAGTCAGTTTTGGAGGCTGAAAATCAAAATAAGTTTAAGGTGGTTCCTTCACCTCATCCCTTAATGGGGGCTGGCCAGAGTGTGAGTGGGAAGAAGAGATCACATAGAAACAGGAGACGGAAGAGGATGGATTTGGGCTCACTCTAACACCCACTCATGGGAGAGTTCAGGATCCCAGGAGAGGTCCCTTAATTCCTCCAGAGGCAAGTCCCCTAGTGACAAAATGACATTCCAGTAGGCTCCACTCTTAACAGTCTCACCACCTCTTAGCTCTGTCACTCAAGGAACCAAACTCCCAACACATATACCTTTGGGGATCACCTCCAAATGTGTCCCAACCACAGCAGGAACGCAGCATCGAGTGAGCACTGTGCGTTCAAATGTGTGCACGCACACATTCACAGAACCTGAATCTTAATAGTGAGGGGGAAAATATACGTCTAATTCCTGTGAGAGTTGCATCAGTTGATCTTTTATCAAAACTTTTGGTAAAAATTATCAGAACATGGAATTGTTGCCCTTTGATAATCACTTTGTTTTTCCAGTGCTGGGATTAAACTTAAGCTCTTGTTCATGCTTTGCCAACACTGCCACAGAGGTACACCCTGGCACTCTTTTGAACATTTTTTTCACTGATTTCTGTGTTAAAAATGATTTTGTAATTTCTACCTGTAGTCTTATACTACAGGGGGTTTTTTTTGGCAGAACTGTACAGTTTTTAAAAAAATTAATACATTGTTTGTGCCCCTCTCATTAGTATTAAAGAAATAAAATCAACTTTTACCTTAATGTGAAGTTAACATTTTGAACCATTTCCCTTAAAAGGTAAAAAGGAATTCAAATAATAGGATGATAATACTGACTTTCCTCAATGAGTTCCATGCCTTGACCTTTGGTGCACGATTTTGCAACCTGTTTGTTCCTTTCCTGTCTTGGCAAGCATTTATGAATCCTCTCTCTGGGGACCTGACTCCTTATGAGCTGGGACCACATCTTGTATCTGTTTCATAACTCACGTCTTCCTCGTACCATGGGGAGTACCAGAGCTTCCCAAGAGCTCTTGGAAATTTCCATAGCAGCTGCTCAACCCCAACCACCACCACACCCCCCCNAAAAAAAACCTGGGACCTGGCCTGCACGTCCTACCAGCCCAAGGACACTGAACCTGGCTCTGGGTCAGGCTCTAGGTCTATTTATGACTTTTTATCTCAGGGTTTGCAGATTGTCACTTTGCTCTCAGGAAACTTCCTCCTGGATTCATCAGTCAACACACAAACATGCATCCTTATCTGGACAAGAGGAGAACAGTAGGTCAGACAAACAAACTCTTAAACCAACTCTTCCATCATGGGTGCCTGCTTGCCTGGTCGATCCTTATTTTGGTTCATTCTTCTGGTTTGGTACCTAAATCTCTGATGGAAATAAAGAAAGCATTCTGGTATCAGATCAGATCAGATCAGATATCTTTTTGAAAACTGAAGAATTTACTCATTAATCATTACTTTTCACATGCTTCCCCTTTGGGGGAAAATCTGTCTCCAAGATGGTAGGAAGCTCTTGCTCACACTAACAGTCATTGCCCTGAACTCAGCCAACTGACAACTCATCACTGGTAAAGTCAAAGGCTCATGGGAACTGCTCATGGATGAGCCAATCCCTTGAGGATCAGAAGTGCCTGGTACCCAAGAAGTGGCCCTGGGTCTATGACAGCAGCACTGTCCCCTCTTCTGGAACAAGGAGACAGGAGCTGAGAACCTGAGAACAAGGCCAAACTAGACTACTAACCATGCCCTTCCTAGGCACATTATGTCACTTTTCTGGGCATCATGTTTTATAGGATAAGTTCCTTACCTACCTACTTCAATCCTAATTTTAATTTATGATATGTGTAGTATTATTTTACCATTGCCATATATTTTATATGGTACAAATACCAGCTAAAACCTTTATAGACAAAATTTGCTCAAATTTCTATCCTACACCCAGTGGAAGTCTAAAGTTTCCAGAACTCCAAATACTTGTTATTAAATGCTATAGGTTCATTTATTTCTCTACTATTTCTTCTGCCGAATTCAGCCATTCAAACTCATCCAAGTTGTGGATTAGAATGTCCATTTTGCAAGATTCTACCATTTGCAAGTTGCTACCATGCAACTATGCTGTAAATGCTTTTGTCTATTAAAATAAAAATACAATTTCTGCAAAATTCTTGTGCAAATGACAATTCATTGTCTTAAGAAACAGAGAAAAATTATGAAAAGAAGGCACTATTTTGGATCTAATTCTTACAACCAGGAAATTTGTTTACAAGTCAAAAGTAAGTGAAAGGTCACTGTCATCTGGGAGTTTGGCTCTGCGCCAAGAAGTAAGAAGGAAAAGTTCAAATTATGTGGAGGAAAGTTAGACGTGATTGATCTCATGATCCAAGATGAAGGGCAAAACAGCTCTGAAAACACAAATGAGATTATACATTTCAAATGACCCCAAAAAGTTTTAAGAGAAAAACAGGTCCACAATCAAATACATAATCAAAAGTAGGTAGGAGCCTTAATCCATTTCACTGCTGAAACAAAGGAGGTTTATTACCTCACATTTTTAGAGGCTGAGAGTGTAAGATCAGGCAGCAGATAACATCACAATGTGATGTGGGGAGCAGCTGAAAAATAAGGACGTAGCAAAACAGAAAGCTAGCCCTGCTCTCATAACAACTTGTTTCTGGGGGAAGGAATTCATTCCCTAATTCCAACACTAAGCCTGTCTGAGGACAGGATCCCTAATGACCTCACTGCCTCCCACAGCCCCACCTCTCAAATGTCCCACCACCTCTCAGTGGTGCCAGCCAGGGCCACACTTCTAGCATGTAAATCCTTGAGAAACAACACATCTAAACCACAGCAGAGAGCTGAGTGAGTCAACAGGGTGCTTCTCTCACACACTGGCTGACAAAGGCTCTGAGGATTTCATGATGGGTGTCATCTCCATCCCATGTTGGGTTTAATGTGCCAGGTAGCAATGGTACCCTCCACTCCTGCCCATCCTCCACCGGCAGCAACAGAATCACATGCCCACACTCAGTTGCAGGGGAGCATGGGAAACATTACCCAACTGTGTGCTCTGAAGAGAAGAGCACGGATTTTGTCTGCTAGTACACAATCTCTGCAACAGACTCTGCTGAGTTGCCTTATCAAGGAGAATGAGAATCAGAGAAGAAAACTGAGGAACAACACTGGAGGAGGATTGGATAGAAAATCACTTTGATGCCCCAGAAAATCTCAGTCTTCTGACCTGGAAAAATTGAGTTTTCTTACAGATAATTCAGATTCATGTTTTAGGAAACGCAGCAAACAGAAATGCTCCCAGAAGACTGAGAGGTAGGTGATGTTGTCCTGATTTTCAAAAAGGCTAAGAAATTGGAACTTTAAGAGTATTCAGGGGGCTGGGGAGATAGCTCATGGAATAAATGTTTGCCTGGCAAGCACAAGCTCCTGAGTTCAATCCCTGGTAACACACACACACACACACACACACACACACACACACACACACGAGTATTCAGGGGGCCTGCCCATTAGCTCAGTTGTTTAAGTGCCTGCTTAAGCAAAGGTAGTCAGGCTCAGGACACTGGAGTTCGATTCCTAGATCCTCATGCCTTACCAGATCTGTCTTTAAGGCATCCTGAGCCAGCCAAAAAATTCCTTTTAGGTGCTTGTCTGTCAAGCACAAGGCCCTGAGTTCAATCCCCGGTACAAAAAAAAAAAAAGAGAGAGTATTCATTGGCAGATTTGACATCAATAGGGGTTAGGTGAATTGCTAAAAGAGATAATCAAGCAGGTAAACTCAAATATTTGAAAGGGCAAGAATTGACCACTTAGCCATCATGAGTCTACATCAACTTCATCTCCTCTTTTGAAAGAGCTAGCCTTAACAATGTTCATTTTCTTAGACAATAATACTTCTTCAGGAAATTTAGTCTAAGCAAACAGTGTAAGTTTTGTACAAAAATGCCCATTACAGCTTTATTAATAATAGAAAACAGATACAACTGAGAAGTATAGGAATAGAAGAATGGTTATATAAATTACTAATCATTGATACAATTTATTAGATTGGCTTTGAAGAGTAATGGTACAAGAAATAGCTATGAGAAATCATTTATAAACAAGCACACACAAAAAAACTGCCATATGACCCAGCACTCTGACTATTGGACACACATCCAAAGGAAAGGAGATGACTATATCAAAGAGACATCTACAACCCCGTGCACCCTGCAGCTATATCCAGTGTACCCCAAATAAGGAAGCAACCTACATGCCTATCAATAGATAAACAGATGAAGAAAATGTGATACACACAATGGAATACTACCCAGCCTTATAAAAGAATACAATCCTGCTACTTGTGACAACGCAGATGAACCTGGAGGCTATTGACTGAAATGAACCTGCCACAGGTAGACAAATACGGCATAATCTTAATTTATATTTGGAATTGAAAAGAGTCGAGTTCATAGGAGTAGAGAATAGACTGGTGTTTATCAGTGGCTAAAGGAGAAAAGGGTAGAAAAATATTGTTCAATGAATACAAAACTCCAGTTAGATAAAAGAAACAAGTTCTGGGGATCTGCTATACAACATAGAGGTTCTAGTTAGTAATAGTGTATCATATTTTCAAAATTGGAGAGATTTTAAATGTTCTAACTACCATAAATGATGAGTATGTGAAATAATGCGTGTTAAATAACTCAATTTAGCTATTCTAATATATATGTATATACATATTTCATAATGTATTTGTATTTCATATTACACATGATAAATGTGTATAATTTTGTCAATTAAAAATTTTAACTTAGATAATAAAGGAGGATGCAAATAGCAAAAGATGAATGCTCTCAGTGATGTGAAAAAGAGCATAGAAGTTATAGGAAAAAAATTGCTTTAAAGAGAATCAATTAAAAAAAGATACAGAAATTATGTTAAAAAGTTAATAGTAGTTAATTCACCATGACAAATTATTGGTTAGTGTTACCTTCCTCTGTATAATTTTCTGCATTTTGCTACATTGGGGCATGGCTTACATCTACAAATAGGAGGAAAAAAAATCTATCTTCTGAAAAGAAATATTCTTGATTCCATAGGGCGTTTCACAGAATTCTCCACTGATGCTCCTAAGTCTGGAGGGATGAACCTGTATGTTGAGATGCTGTGGGTAGAGGTGGCTGATAATCACTAAATGACCATCTCTGTGTAGTTTTTTTTTATTTTTTATTTTTTATTTTTTTGGCGGAACCGGGGATTGAACTCAGATCCTTGCATTTGCCAGTCAAGTGCTTATCCTACTGAGCCATCTCTCCAGCCCCTCTGTGTAGTTTTAGACTCTAGCAGCAGAGCAGGACCGGGCTCTGAAGAATTCACTTACTCGTGTGTCCGATAAACACATAGAACCACACTATCCAGTATGCTACCCACGAACCATACGTAACTAATAATTTTAAATGACTGAAATTAAATACAACTAGCCAGTTGTTGTGGTGCATGCCTCTCATCTTGGGAGAATGAGATAGGAGATTGTTGAGAGCTTGAGGACAACCTAAGCTACAACATGAGTTCAAGTCTAGCATAAAACCTTGTCTCAAAATGACAAAAAAAAATTGTAACTGTAAAATTAAATAAAATTAAAAATTCAGTTCCCTAGATACACTAACCTTGTTTCAAGAGATCAGTAGCTGCGTGTAGCTAATGGCTACCATATTGTACCATATTGGCAGCACAGACCTAGAGTGTTTCCAGCCTGACAGGTAATATTGAAGTAGCTAGGAGACAGTTTTACAGAGGCTACCAGGCTTAAGGAGGAACCGTGTCCAAATGACCACCCAGGGTTGGGACACTGAGCCAGGTCTGCACGGGAGAATTTGAACAGGTATAAATATAGTACTTCCAGGTAGGCTCAGAAATACAATAGCAGATGGACATCTGTACGGTAGGAGGATATTGCCTGTAGCTGAAGACAAGCTCCATAGGCTATGCAGCTATGCAAACTAACGAGATCTTTAGTTGAATTCAGGATACATAGCACTTAGAACAACCAAAGTAATAGCTGTAACTTACCATGGTCAAACCACACTAAGAATTTAGGTGCTTTTCCCTTAGTGTTTTCAGAGCTAGAACTGCATAGCCCAGCTACTTGGTTTGTGGTGGTTTTACACTTTGTTTGCTAAACAATGAGATCAAGGATGTTCCTACCTTGTGATAAACAATGAGATCATGAATCCCAAAGGTACTAAAAGTGGTGGGACTCGTGATAGAGAGACAGACACACATACAGAGAAACAATTAGCCTTGAACACATGCCAGAAGGAGTCGAGCCACATATCTCAGTTACTTTTCTCTCACTGCTGGGACAAAATACTTGACATCCAATATCAAGGAAGGAAAGCACAGAGTTTGGCACACAGTTAATGGTTTCCGTCCCTATTTGGCTGGCTCCAAGGCAGAGTGGCAGCAGCTCATGGAGGCGGAAAACAGCAAAGAGTAAAAGGGGTAGCAACAGCTTCAGCAGAGAGCAAGCCTCTCTCCTTTCCTTTTATTGTGTTCTGGCTGCCTCCCCCAGAGCGAGTGTAGCACTCACATTCATAATCCCAGCATTGGATCATGAGTTAACCACAACCCCTAGAAGCTGCCCCACTGACTGCATGAGGTTTTGGGTGGACAACTAGACACAAACCATGTTTAGATTTTACAGCTCTACTACTTGATTCTTTTTTTCCCATTCTCCTACCTGCCCTTCAAACCTTCTTCCCCTCCTTGTTTACAGCAGCTTTCTTTCCAATTTTTCCTTTTCTCATTTTTTTCTTTTCCCTTCCTTCCTTTCCCCCTTCCCCAACCCTAGTTCCCCTTCCCATGTGAACATTTCCTTCCTATTTAACAATATCTATTATACATTTTGGTCCTTATTTACACTTTCATTTTCTCCAGAGAAAGAATGCAGTATTTACACATCTTATTTCACTTAAGAGCATGTTCTCAAGGTGCATTCATTTACCTAGAAGTGGTTCAAATTTATCCTTCTTTATGGCAAAGTAGTACTCTGGTTGTTTATAAAGAAAATCTTTATCCATTGATTAGTTGATGGGCATTTGAACTATTATAAAATGGGCCACTATAGACATGGGTGTGCATATGTGGCTGTAGAATGATGCTTCTAACTCTTTCAAGATGATTCAAAGAAGGAGAATGTCTGGATCAAAGAGAACCGTAAGGCCTAGTTGGTTGTTTTTTTTTTTTTTTTTTTTGAGGAATCTCCGCACTGATTTCCACAGTACTTGCACCAGTCTACACTCCAACCAATGAAGAAGGATTTCTCTTTCCCCAAAGGAACTGCTAATATTTGTTACTGGTTGATTTCTTGATAATAGCCATTCTTCTTAGGGTGAGATGGAAATTTTATGGTTTTAATTTCTATTTCATGAATGACCAGTGATGTTGAACATTTTTTCATGTATTTATTAGCTGTTTTTACTTCATCTGAGAATTGTGAATTTATTTCAGATCCTATTTTTGACTGGGTCTTTAGATTTGAGGGGTCTGATTTTTTTTTGTTTATTATATATTCTAGAGAATAGTCCTTTGTCTGAGGAAGTGTTAGAAAATTTTTTCTCACACCATAGTGGGTTGTCTCTTCACTCTTTTGGTGGTTTCTCTTGCTGTGCAAAAGCTTTTAAATAAGCTTTTTAATAAGATGGGATCCCAGTTGTTGATTCTTTATGATAGCTCCTGGACTTTTAGGATTTTATTCATAAAGTTTGTGTATGGCATTATCTTCAAGAGTTTCTACCTATTCTATCTTCCAGTAAATTTAATGTTTCTGTTTTAATATTTAGATCTTAGTTCTATTTCAATTTCAGTTTAGTTCATGGTTAAAGATGTAGGTCTAGGTTTTTTGGTTTTGGTTGTTTCAGGGTCTCACTACACAGCTCAGGCTTGAGGTGATCCTCCTGCTTTCAGCCTCCCCAGAACTGGGATTACAAGCAAGTGCCACCACACTCGGACTCTGGCTAGCTCAGCCCGTCCGTGGAAGGGTGGTGACTGGTGCTGCATTTGGTGCCAGGGATCAAACCATGGTCCCTGAGCTTGTCTAAGCTTGCCTAATCAGGCACTTTAGTCCACTGATTTATCTCACTGGCCCTGTAGGTCTAGTTTTAATCTTCTGCATATGGAAAGCTAGTTTTTCCAGCACCATTTATTAAAGAGGCTATCTTTCTTCCAGTGAAGGCATCTGGCATCTTTGTCAAGGATAAGATAGTTAAGTAAGGGGGTTAAGGACATAGCTCAGTGGCATAAGCGCCTGCCTGGTAGAGTTCAATCCCTGGTACCACCAAAAAAAAAAAAAA
>NDGN011486323.1:0-11445 GCA_002564285.1 Tympanoctomys barrerae
GCAGTTTGAGTAAATATTTGTTGAATAAATGACTGATTAAATAAATGAATCTTTGGTGGAGAAATGATCACTGTGTCACTGTCTTTGGTGTCCACTTGACAGGGTTTGCACACACAGGACAAATGTGCCCATGGCCTTGAAACAGCCTCCCAGTGCTCTGCATACAGTCATAATAGTGGATTGCTGCCTCTGCACCCTGAGACAATGAGTTCATTGTTGATCTTGCATGGTATTTAAAAACTAAAATTATGGACCAGTCCCTGAATCACAGGTCCTCATGGGCCTGAGTGACCGTGGCCACCAGGGTTACTGAGAGGTCCTAAAAGCCAGCGGCATTCATCCTTCCTCAAGTGGGAGCTGCCAGGATTCAAAACCTGGGGAGGTCAGCTTATTCAAAATGGAGCAGCTGTACAGACCTGGCTAGAGAACAAAGCCAGTGAGGCAGAGAAGCGAGCAGGTATGGGCCTGCTTGACCCCACTGTCAGCACGGATGTCAAATGCAATGGAAACAGAGCTGTGTCACTGCTGGAGTTGCACACGTGAGGTCGACCACAAGGGGGTCGTTTGCCTAGCCCTTCAACAGATAGTGTTCGTTTTACAAGTAAGTGACCCACCTCAATAAAGAAAGGGCCACAGTGTCATTCCAAAGTGAGTATGAAAGCTGGCACATCATTTACTGGTTTCCAGTTCCCTTTTTTGTGACAACCTAGCACCTAGTCTTGCTTTCCCCATTTGAAATGCGACTAATTATGGTGCCTACTTGGGAATGGCATTAGGAAGACCAGAGCAGGTGGCAAACTCAGAGCATTCAGCTCTGTGCCTGCAACAGCCCTCAATCAGCAAGCACTTGTTTCATGTCCTCCTCTTCAGTCCAAGTTATTCACTCAATAGTCATCGACCATCCAGAGTTTGATAGACACTGTGACCGATGCAGTGGATGCAGATGGGAAAGAATCAGTCTCTTCTGGAGCTCACAGCTAAATGGAAGAAACAGCTATGTAGCAGACTGAAGAATATCAGGTGATCAAGCTATTTAGTTAGATCCATGTTAGAAATGCAGGTGCGTGTCAGTGGGAGTCCAGAGGAGAAGATGCCCAGCTCCGTGCTGGAGAGCTAAGAGAGCATCTGTAATACTCCAGCTCAAACATTTTAAATATGAGCAAAGAAAGCTGTTGTCTGTATTGAGTGTTGTATGAGCCTTCCTTTATGTGAATTCTACACTTGAGTTGCAGGGATCAGGAACTCTTGGCTGGTGATCTACTGAAAGGAGCTATAAGGTTTCTCCTGGTGTCAGTTGTGCATGTGAAATGATGGCGTTAGGAGAGAACACTAATGGCAAGTTGTAAGACAGGCTGAGTGGCCACAAACCAGGACTTACAAGACCCCAGTGTTTGAGTGCCAACCTCAGGCCACAAGGTGGGCAAAACCATACCTGGCTTCTTCTAGTGGATTGTGGTCATGACACAGATACACTAAAAATGCACAAAATCACCTTCATGGCATGTGTATAAGGTGTACATGAGACATAAGTGAATTTTGTATAGACTTGGGTGTCATCTCCAAGGTACCTTATTTTACGTCTTAGGGAATTCATTATGCAAATTTTCCAAAAATCCAAAAGAAATACTTCTTGGGTGAGGAATACTCAACCTAATTGTAGCAATAATTATTAATTATTTACTATGTGACAAGTATTTTTCTAAAGACTTTCGTTTATCATCTTAATCTTCCTCACATTGTTGCAGAGTGGACGCTTTTCCTACCCCCATCTTACAAAGGAGGAAGCTGAAACCTAGGGAGGTTATAGTGCACCAAAAAAATCGCTACTTAATATAATCATGGTATCCGCGCTGTGGCTTCAACTCAGGTTTGTCTGGCTTCAGTGCTCATATTCTATTATGAGAACATTATGCAGCCTCCAGAAATCGCTTTATTTAGGACAAAGAAATAGCACGACAGAGTTTGTTAGCAGCAAATCCACAGTAGGAAACTCGAAATGCAGTTGGCTCATTTCTGTATAATCACTTAATTTTAATAATCCAATTCCTTATGAGGATGATTTTTTAAAGATCTGTTAAGTACTCTTGATATCTTTGTTGTCGTTTAATTTAACATCTTTAGAAGCTGTTTTAGTTTTCCCAAAAAACGATGTCATCGCTGCGGAACATTTTTACCTTTTCTTAAAAAAAACACATTTCAGTGATGAAAACAAAACACATGGTTAAAGCAATCACAGAGTAGTGGCATACACAATTCAGCAGAGTTGTTAGCTTGCCTCGAAAGATAATATAGACACTGTCAAAATGAGAGTTAAAGAACTGCGTTTTAGGTTGCGTGAGAAATCATCAGTAATCACAAGGAAGATTACTTGGGTGTTCATTGAGTTCAGAGCTGAAATATGGAGGGCTAGGCGATGCTGTGTATTTTTCATGTGTTAGGAAGAGGAAATGCATGCCTCAATAAACAAGTCTTGATTACAAAGCCCAAATAAGGAAGGTGGAAGCCATGCATAACTCAAAGGCTAATGCATTCTCTTGCAAATTTTCCTACTGATGATTGGAGAGATGGATTATGGGCAACACTTCTGGGGCTCTCATTTCAAACAGAGGCCAATTGAGAGAATGTCTTTTGATAGGAGTGACCCCCTCATGAAAAAAAAGTCAAATTCAAGTCTGTGACAGTCAAGACTGTGACAGTTGTCTTGTGCTTGGGAACAGAAATGTGATTTTGGGAAGATGCCAACAGCTACCTATTTCTGCCGGGGCCAACCAGACTTTGAAGATGCCTTTCTTGCAACCCAGTGAATTCATCTGCTACTTTATTTTTTCATTTTTATTGTGAACATCTTAAATATGTAGATAAGTTTAAGATTTTTGTCTATTTGTTTCAGATTTTTTTTAAAAAAAAATTAAGTTTGAGATTAGGGATGCCTTAGTGGAAAACTGCTTGCCAGCATGTGTGGAGCTCTAGATTTGATGCTCAGATTGAAAAAATAAACAAAGCCAAACAACAAAAAATCCTCCAGCTTAACTATTACCAACAAATATCCGTAAGACCCTCAGAAGTATTTCTTGAACCTATTTCTGCCTTCCTTAAGTTGAATCCAATATTTTAAATATTATGTCTAGCATTTCTGAGGCTTTAAAAAAATATTGCCTGTTCGGTATCTAAAGTAACATATACTGTGTGTGATAGGTATTTTAAAATTATAAAAGTAGATTCACCATGAACATAGATACATCTTTACTGTTTCATTTTTTATTTTTATGTATTTGGTTATTGCAGGGTCTCACTACTCAGCCCAGACTCATAGTGCTCCTCCTGTTTTCAGCCTCCCCACCGCTGGGATTACAGGCCTGTGCCACTATTCCTGGACTCTGTGGCCAGCTCAGTGCACCCTGGGGTCAGGGCTGGCACAGCATGTGGTGCCAGGGATCAAACTGTGGTTCCTGCACTTGCCTAAGCTTGCTTAAGCGGGCGCTTTAGTCCGCTGAGCTATCTTGCTGGCCTCGTGTCTCTACTTTTGGAGTCAACATTGTAAAGTTTATCCATGTTGAGATACAACTCATTTTATTGTTGCACACTAGTCTATTAAATGAATATAACAGTAACTGTTTACTCAGTCCCTGGTAATGAGAATTAAAGTCATCTACAATACGGTGTGTAAACAAATAGAAAGGTTTTAATATGCATTCTTTCAGCTACTCTCTGTCATCTCGTGGCAAGACACTGAGAAGTGAGTATCTAGGAGCAGGTTACCAGGTCTGAGCAGGCGGGCAGCTTCAGTTCTGTTGGATGTTGTGGTTATATTTGATAATGGGTTTTCCAATGCTTACACTCTCCAGCAGGATATAAGTATTCTTTATCTCTATAAAAGCAATCATTGAATCATTTAGTATTGTCAGATATTTTAATTTTTGCCAATCTGAAGGATACAGAATCATCTCTCATCTTTGTTTTAACTTGATTTTCCCTGACTCTGTTGAGATTAGATTAATTTTGTGCTTATTGGCCAATCTTGATTTCCCTTATAAATTTCACTTTCATATCTCCTTCATCTGTTTTTGTTTGTTTGTTTGTTTATTGAGTGGTTTTCCTCTTTTATACTGAATTACAATTTGTTGTATATTCCATGTGCAAATTTACTGCCTTTACAAATGTTGTTGCACATAAAATAGTAGATGTGGTCAAATCCAGAGAAGAATGATCACATGCATTGGTATGTTTGCGTGTATAGCTTGATGAACTCTGAATGTGTAGCAGAATGCAGATGGCCAGGCTCAGTGCAGAGTACTTGGAAAGAGAACACAGATGTGGGACCTGACACGGAGCCTTCTTGAGCAGACTCTGTCTGCCAGGCACTGTTATTGGCCTTGACCCTGTTAGGATAGTGCCAAGGTAGAATAGGGTGGAAGGCAGACACGTGCCCGTCATCCATAGGCACAAGCATTCCTGCCTCTTCCCTTTCAGGTGGTGTGATGGAGCCCTAGTGGACGCTTCCGCCCTGAGCGCTTCTGTGGACTGCAAGGCGTTCACCTCTGCTTACTCCCCCTGGTGCTTCCCTGCCTGCACAGGGGCCCTCGCTGCCTCTGCTTCCTTGCAGTGTTTCTTCCCCGATCACCTCTCGCTGTGACTGTGTCAGCAAGTGTCTCTCTCCCCAGGACTTCAAGCTCTGCCATGACGGGCTTTTGCGCTCATTGCTGAACCCCCGGGCTGAAATCATGCCTGACGTATAACAGACTCTCAAACAGTGTTGAATGAATGAATGAACTATACTTTAAAATCTCTTCTCTGTGCAGTGGTGTATTCCAATTCTACAGAGACTAAGGATACAAGTATTGTACTGAAAGTGTGAAATGGTGTCTTGGCAGTACTGCATGTGTTTGATGAAGGGTGTGGGCTTCCAATTCAGATGAAGATGGGATTAGGTCTTAATTCATCCTTACTCTACTGCTGGTCATCCTCCTTGTACTCCTGATCAGCCCCAGCTGGGGTAGTTACTATCTTATCTTTGCTAGTATGGTTTTCAGACTTATAAACACTACTGTAACCTTAGTACTCCTATAGGGGTTTCCAGGTAAATGAGAGGAGTAATGGAGAAGTGGGTCAAGGTTTGAGGTTGAAAAATGGGAAAGTGTAGAGTTGTCATTGCTGGAGATAGTGTGTTAGTTCAGCTTTCTGATTGATTGATTGATTGATTGATTGATTGATTTGGTACAGGGTCTCGCTATGTAGCTTGGACTTGTAGTGGTCCTCCTGTCTCAGCCTCCCCAGTGCTGAGATTGCAGGCATGTACCACCATGCCTGGTTTTGGTGGCCAACACAGCATGCCCAGGCTTCCGGGGCCAGCGAGGCATGTGGTAGTGGAGATCAAACTCAGGTCCTTGCACTTGCCAGGCAGGTACTTAGACCGCTGAGCTATCTCCCTGGTCCAACTTCCTGGCTTTAAATAAGAAATCTTATTGAACAGGACTAAGGGGAATGATTGGACTTGAAACCATCCATAGACGAAGCCACCGTCCAAAGGAATACAGAGTCCCCTGCTGTGACTGTGGCTGGTATTAGTGACCTGGGCGCACTGTGGTGGTGTTGGGTTGGCCCGGAAATGGCATGGGGTGTTGAGCTGGCCGCATCTCAGTTCATGATGGTTCGTCCGTTTAAAAACTCTGCTACCAGAGCTATAAGGTGCCTGGTGCAGGCTGATGTCATCCTGGGAATAGATGGCTCAGGACTCTCTGTGCGGAGCACCACAGTCAAGGATGGCCATAATGGCGGGGGAACTTGGGTGGTCATCAGAGGAGATGGGTGAGACACAGAGGTGCTGTCCACGAGGTGTTCCAGTCATGACACTCTGTGCCAGCTTCTGTCGCACTCGTTAGTGATAGTGATTCTCTCTCTCTCTCTCTCTCTCTCTCTCTCTCTCTCTCTCTCTCACACACACACACACCTGTTGCTTCAGGAGCATTTAGTGCAGTTGAGGATGATTGCAAACCAGCAGCAGCGGGCAGGCTTTCTAGGTGCAGGACAGACTGCTTCGGAAGTGCCCTGAAGATAGCACAAGCATGAGAGGAGCGGGTCGTTTGTTATCTAGCTAGGACGGGCTGCGTCTAGGAGTCAGAAAACCCAGACTTTTCAGACCCCAGATCTAGTTCTCATAATATTGTTCTGGGAATCATGGAGACGTGTAGTCGTAGGAGAAGAAGGGACACGGAGCCAAGGTCCTGTCCACTGGTGGCTCAGGAATAGACATGAGCCATACGAGGCTGGAGGTCTTCCCCGAGGAGTTCCATACTAGCTGCTAAGCAAAGCTGACCTTGGAGACCTCACCAAGGACACCTGGGGGAGTTCTCGTCCTATGGGTGCTCCTGCCACACACACACACACACACACACACACACACACACACACACACCCCTGTTCCCTTCTGCACGCTGTCCCCAGGGCAGCAGGTCCTGGAATGGACCACATTTCCAGCCACACTGCTGCCAAGGGATGGGTGCCCTGATGCCCACTTCCTTTCTTCCTCCCTAGTGGCATGCGTAGCTGCTGAGCACACAGGCTAGAGACAGGGATCCAGATTAGCCACCTGTAGCTCGAAGCGGAGGTGACAAACACAGAGGGACAGTGGCCTGCTATCAGATTATGAGCCAGGAAGGCAAGTTTCCAAGTTCTGGAGGACGTGGGCTGCATGGCCCCTGTAAGTAGCCTTGTTGACCAAAATTGCCGTTACCACACAAAGCACCCTCTTCCAAACCACCAACTGTTTTGAAATCTTCTGTTTTAAGAGTAAAGTGTATTTCTAGGTCACCACTGAATGTGGGAGGCTGCATGCGGGGTTACTCCTGTGATTGCTTCCCTTACCCTTGATTCTGTCACTGGAGCAGAAAGGACAGCTGGCCTGAGGGGAATGGAACCTGACTTGAGGGGTTTTTTTGTCTGTGAGGATGGGTGCGAAAGTGAATGTCTTTTCTTCTAGGAAGCTATAGACAAATAAAAGGTGCACTCTCAGATGAAGCCCCTTCCTTAGTGCTGGGTGAGGGCCCGAGTTTGAGCCACCCTTCCCAGGTGGCTCGGTTCCTAGTGTTTTCACCCCGTTCTGCACACAGGCACTCACCTGGAAGTGTGACCGCCTGCCCAACTCTGCCACGTCTGAGTGGTGGCATGGGTGACCTCTGCCCCGGGATGGCTTAGGCTCAGCATGGCTTCCAACAACCGCCCTATGCTCCCTGAGGCCAGCACCTCTGTGTCCCCCTCCACCACAACCCTGTGCGTGTCTGTGTGGTCCAGCACATGAAGGCTTTGTGGGATGGGACAGAACTGTCCAGGCCTCACAACACAGCATACTTGAAGGAGGAAGGAAGGAATGGAGGGAAGAAAGATGGAAGAACCAAAGGACAGACAGGCCAGGGAGTCGCACGCACTTCTTGAGTGTCGCTGGTGGTTTTCCTGACAGCCACATGTGCTAGCCTCTTTACATGAGAAGCCTTGCTTCGGGGAAAGGGACTAACAGTCACAACACTACCCCCGCTGAATCATTGCAGGGATCCACTCAGAAAATATCTGTGAAGGGACCCGCAGTGCTTGGCACTTGGAAGGCAGTGAATGAATGCTACTTCCTGACTGTCTCCCCTACACAGTCACTTTAGGCGGAGAAAAATAGAAAAGAACTCTTAGGAAAAGAACTAGGAAATAGAGCCCATGAAATAAGAGAAAAAAAGTTCATTGAGTCTGACTACTGCCTGTAGTAGGAACATCTTCTTTTCTTTAAATATGAAGCAGAAGGTAACGTTGCCGTGAGATGATGATATCTTGGGGCATTCTGTGACAGGGGAAAAGATGATTATAGATAGATATAGATACAGATATAGATATAGATATAGATAGATATAGATATAGATATATCCTTTTGCTGAGATCTTTCTCCACTCGTGATGTTCAGACCACAGTCAGGCTGAGGGTCTGGTGCTGTCTCTTCCAGAGCCTTCATCACAGGAGCTCAGGTGGGAAGAACCAAGGTCCTGATTCCCATCCATCGCATTGTTTTGTGAAAACATCACTAGATCTGGGAGAGGAGCTGCCACTCTGCCTTGCGCATGTCCCGTGGCTCCTCTGAGGCTCAGTTTCCTGGCTGCCTTAGGCATGTGATGATGATAGCTGCTTGCTGAAAGGCCGCCCGTGACACTGGGCGGGGATTTTCTTGGGCCATCCGTGAGTTGCACTGATGTCGGTCACTTCTGTGTGTGTCACCAGCCGGGTCTCCACCGCAGGCCTCACCCCTACCCAGCCCTCTTGAGAATTCTCGTTGTGGGTTGCAGGGTGGAATGGTTCAGTCACATGTGTGGTTTATTGATCAGAGCATATGTTCTATAGATTCTACTACATGTACATTCTTGGAAAGATTCTCTAAGCTTTCCAAAAGGATGTAGCAACCTGACTTGTAGCGAGCACTAAAAACCTCAACAGAAGAGTTCTGAAGCTCTGAAGAGCCTGTGGCGCATACAGCTCTAACTATGTATTGTCCAGTGCCTCCAAGGCTTAAAAGCAGAGACATATTACTGACATCCAGACCAGTTTAGTCTGAAACATTTATTCTTTTGCACCTGCATGCAGACAGCCAGAAATTCTATGACAGATTCCCTCAACAGGAATAGAAATCATGGATTATCCAGCTACCGCTGCATAGCAAATTACCATGCATTTAGTGGTTTCAAATAGCGCACACTTATTGTCTTAGTTTCTGTAGATCTGGGCACAGTACACACTGTTTGTAGGTCTCTTAAAGCAGCTGTCCTTCCTAGTTTCTGCACTGTGTTCCTCCTGCAAGCCTGCATTTTCTTCTAAGCTGAGATAGTCCATAGTTGGGAGGATTTAGTTCTTTATGTTTGTAGGACTGAAGTCCCGGTGTCTTTCAGGGAATGAGCTCTAGAGATCCTCTGAACCCCCTGCACATCCTCCTCTCAGAAATCCCCTCTAGACCCAGGCAATCCATTGTTTCAGTCTGATAAAACAGAGTCTTACAGAAGCCTTAAGACTACGCGCAACCTCCTGTTAACTACAAAGGTATCTCAGGTTCTGCCAGCACCACAGGGAAAGAAACAATCCAGAGATGTCACTCGACAGCGTCACTTGGGATGGGGCTGTAGTGTATGGGATGGGATGGAGCTCTAAATAAATACATGATAAAGCATCAATTTGCCCAACCTAAGCTAGTCCAATTTGAAATGAGAACAATGCCATATTGATTACATGGAATGGCTGACATTTAGTCTAAGATAATCTTTCTATTTGTTATTGTTGAAGTGCCTTTAAAAAAGAAATGACAGGAATAGTCAATAGTTTTGAAAAATATACTTTGTGCACACACACACACACACAAACAGTGCTGGGAATTGAACTCAGGATCTTGCGCATGCTAGGCATGTGCTTTGCCACTAAGCTCCATCTCTACTGGCCTAAAATGTTCTTAAAATTGGTAAAATATAAAAGTTGCAGCCCCATAATGGTTCTGTGATGTTTTTGTTGCTAAACGCTAATTCATTAAATTCCACAACCCTGGAACTATGCATGTAAACTAGCTTCCAGTTGCCTTCCACCTTAGAGACAAAGACTGCCTTGTATCAGTGAAATAAAGGAAGGAAAGTTTAGTGTGATTTGCCACCCAGGAACATCCTCGTGAGCGCTGTTGCCTCTGGAGTACGCAGAGCTTTTCCTTTCACCTGTGTGACTGATCTCAGGGTGTGCGGGGCATGAGGTCTCAGTGAGCGTACCAGCTGCTCCCGTCCCTGGGGCTGCCCTCTTCCAGACAGACATCTGGCATGCTGTGTCTTGCTAGGGTGGACTGGGAAAAGGGGTCCCTCTCCTCGGCCACCTGCATTTGCACCCAGCATCCTTTAGGCCTCTTGGTCCCTTGTTTTCTGGTCACTGTGAGCATAGAGCAGGTAGGAATGTGCGGAGATGTATGCTTGGGGGAGTCCACAGTGTGTCAGAAGGGAAAGACTACCTAGCCTAGCATGGAAGGAAGAGTAGGTACCAGAGATGTGCACTGAGGAGCCGAGCGGAACAGAGAGGGCTCAGGGGTTGAGGATGCGATGAGCAGAGGAAGGCCTTTAAATCAAGGGACACAAGCCAGAGGGTGCTCTTTGTCTCCTCTCTGCCTTTGCATATGTGTTTCATGCCCTCAACATCTTCCCCAGCCTGTGGATTCCATAACAGCTGTCAAGACAAGCTCAGGCAGTTGACAGAGACACCCTCCTCTCTCCGGGTGCAGTGGTACATCCCAGGGATCCAGCACCCTGGGTGGCTGTGCAAGGAGGAGGCCAGGAGTTCCAAGCAACTTGATGACCTAGCAGGAGACTGCCTCAAAATAGAATAGAAAAAGGGCTGTGAATGTCATTCAGTGCTGAAGCCCTGGGTAGAAAAAAAGAAAAGAAATAGAACCCTCCTGTGCTCTGCTGTACAGTGGGACTTGAGGTCCGTGAGGAGGATCCACCCCGCCCCCCCAAGCCTGTGAGCTCCTAGAACCTGCATCATTAACCACCTTCCCATCAACACTGCCTGGTGGTGCCCCACATCTGTGTCCATGCCAGTAAATGCTTGGTGGGTGGGCACTGCATCTTGTATATATGAGGCCATAGCTACAAACTGGGGCACTGGCTCCAGCCTGGGCTGGAGCATCGCCTTGCATCTCCTGAGCTCTCTTCCTGCCCCTCCCACTTACCTGGTGCAGTAAGACACTATAAGCATCACTTTGCTTCCTTCTTTTTCCGGCATGTTTAATTAAGTTCTTTTCTTTTTTGAAGTCCTTCAGCTACAGAGGAGGGTGGCATAAATTGTAGTTAGCGCGATGTCATTTTTGAAACAAGGGGAGCATGTTATTCAGGGCCTGCAGCCCTCACCAGAGCATGGCCTGATTTTGGCCAGCTGGTTCCAACAGGCTGACTTCATGCTGGCCCCAGGAGGAGGACCCAGCTGTCTCAGAGCTAGGAGCAGACCTTATAATGGACATCATTGTAAACCTTAAAGAATGTGGTTTTTTTTTTCATTTAAATATTCTGACTTTGTATTCATATTGTGGTCCACACCTGTTTTCTCAGCACTGTGGGAGGCTGAGGCAGGAGGATTGCAAGTTCAGCCTGGGCAACTGTTGCAGTCAGGGCTTACAAGGAAATAGACTTCATTCAGAACACGTAGCTTATAGGACTAACTATTAATATTCACACAAAAAGTAAAACGCAGAAGAGTGCACGTGATCTATCCATGCGCTAGAGACCCAGAGAATTCAGCTGAAGACCTGAATCCCACAGCACCATGCTGCACAGCTCCAGTTGGAGATCAAGAGCCCATGACAATATTCCATGCAAGATTGTGTCAAAGATCTGCACTGGGAAGACCCAAACGTCTCTGGTGAAAGCCAGAAGCTCTATGCCAGCAGGCTGAGAAATCTGC
>NDGN011486328.1:0-17571 GCA_002564285.1 Tympanoctomys barrerae
TTGAGACTGCACATGCCTGCGATTGAGACCCAGCACTTGAGAGGTTGTAAACAGGAGAATCACGATGAGTTTGATCTAGTAGTGAGACCCTGAACACCCTGTAGACCCTTCCCTAAAATACCAAAAAAAATAAAATAAAAGAAGAATTAGATCTTTCTACAAGGCCCATTTAAACTATCCTCTTCCATGTATCACTACAAAAGAAATTCATTTTGTGAACAAGAGGGGACCCTTGGTAGCTACATGACTCAGTTCGTTGGCATCCTTAGATCTGTCTCACATGCATCTCAGCTGCTGACTCCATCCGTCTCTCAAGGGGAAGGGAGGGAGCTGAGCATCTCTGAGAATGTTCCTAGGGATTCAACAGATTTTATATTTTTCTGTCTCCCTCTTCTGTTATGTCAGTAATTGGCCTCCCTCTCTTTTATCCCAAACCTGTGTTTTTGGGTGTCTAAACATCTCGCTTCCCTCAGAACTGTTGAAAAGGTCATGAGTGCTCAGTGTTCTTGAAATTTTGTTGGTGAATTTAACTTCCAGCATTAAAATATATAGGGACAGTGCTCTTAATGGTTCTCTCTTTTTTTTCTCCTTTAGATTAGAATGAAGACCAGACAGATTAGCAGTTTATAGATAAAATGGTCATTCTGATCACCAGGGGCTTTTGAAAAATACAAATTTCAGAGTTCTATGTAAGATTACCTCACTTATTACAGTCTACTTTAGAAGCTAGGATTCTGTATTTCTTAAAAAGTTTCCAAGGCTCTTCTCTTTCTCACATACATTGGAACCATTTCTATGGACCTCAGTTTGAAAACCAGTAGACTGTTGGATCCTAAAGATGTCTGTCCTATTCTTCATCATTGCTTTTTAAATCCTTTGATAGTTGCCTTTGTACTTGGGTAGTACCTTTCTCTATATAAATAGCTACAGAGAGACCCAAAGTAGGAGGTCTGGTAAATGTTTTTTTTGTGCACTAGAAATATGACTTATTTCTCTTACCACAGTAATAGCTACTCATTATCAATGGTTCTCCTTATAAAAATTTGTTTGCAAAGAGCCAGGGAGATAGCTCAGGGGACTAAGTGCCTGCTTAGACAAGGGCAGGGAGCAGGGTTTAATCAGCGCCACTGCATACTGTGCTGGTCCCGCCCCTGGGTTGCACTGAGCCAGCCACTAAGACCCCGTATGGTGGCACATGTCTATAATCCCAGTTCTGGGGAGGCTGAAAACAGGAGGATCACTATGAGTCTAAGCTACATAGTGAGTGAGACCCTGTACCAAATACATAAAATTTTTTCTTACACATAAGTACCATTTAGTGGAATGACCTCTTCAATGGGAAGAAAGCAAACCTAGAGACCTTTGTGTATGCAGTCATAGAAGAATGTTGCCTTTCTTTCTTTTAGGCAATAGGAAGACATAGCCTGAGACAAAGCTCAAGATCTTAAATTGAAGGTCACTGACATGTGGGTAACCAAGCATGATTGCTAAAACAAAGGGGTGCAAGTGAAAGTACTCCACTAAGGGCAGAGAAGGAGATGGAATAGTCAGGAAAATTGTTAAGTAGAGTGAGTTGTGTAAGTGGAAAATGGGAAATTAAATGGGGAACAAACAGAAGAGAGAAATGAAAGAACACTGAGTGCTTTGTTTGCCCACATGATTATAAAATGAGACTTTAGACATTTTGATGAGAAGCAGGGAGGAAAGAATAAAACAGAAATTAGAGGCACATAAAAAGGGAGATTGGTTGGCATATAGGACTTCGTTGCCTTACTGTAGCACCATAATAGGAGTTTTGAAACCTAAGAAGGAATAATTATTGCTCCATTGGGCTAGCACTTCCCTCTTTGTTGGATTTTTGCACATAGCCTGAAGAGCTCATGACTTTTCTGAGAAGTTTTGTTTAGTTTTATCAGTGTTCTCCATTGTATGCTTAAATAGTAAATCTGCTTCCATTCCAGTGTGTTTATTGAATACTGTTAGGTCTCAGTGGCACAAAATAAGAGTCAGGAATTTAAAACAGAGAGCTCCTCCTCTCTTCTTAAGGTAAACTAGGAAAGTGGGAAAAATAGACATGAAGATTTTTTGGGAAAAAAAGAGACATTGCATCTTCCAGTAGCCCATTGTAATTGTCTAAATGGCCTAGGCTCATCTCTGGCATCTATTTATGTCTACATCTACGTCTTTAAAATGGATATTGTTCACCCGTAGTAATTAGGTGGAGCAACCAAGTGTGCTGTTTAGTTTCCTTTAGTTTCTGGGTGACAGACTCACCTTTATAATGTACACTCAGGCAAGAAGACCTTTGGGATTCTAAAATAATTTCTTTTTTCTTTTGACTTACTGGGCTTACATACCAGATACTGTGACTCATAGTGTCTCAGAATTTTTATATGGGGAAGAATAGAAAAAATGCCATGTTGCTCAGAAAGGCTATTCTAATACATATAGTGCTTTGTATATATCCTTTGCTCTGATACACCTGCACCCCACATCTATCACATCGTGGCAGAAACTGTGACTAACATTATGTTACTCTGCCAGCAGTGAGCTTGGAAAGGAAGGACAGGGATATTACTGGGACAGATCCATAGCTGGTCACAAGGATTTCCCAGTGATTTGATTGTGGTTTCACTGTCATTATAAAACCCTCTTTCACTTTCCTTCCCGCAAAGGTAATCCAACTCTTTGGACTTCTTAAAATAAGGGCTTCCTAGGATTCAGACTGTAAATGTGGTCTCGTAGGATTTCAGGACTTTTATTATTTTTTCCCCTGGTCTTTTTTTTTTATGGATGTGAATAAAGGCAACTGGAATGTACTTTTTATGATTTACTGTCTTATCAAGGCCCCATCTTATAACTTGAAGAACTCCTCAATAAGCTAGAATTGTTTCAACTTGAAACTTCAGTGAGATGGAGTGATGGATAAATAATTTAGCCATACGTATTTGTATTGTTGGCATGTGTGCTTCGTTAATGATATTTTTCTTGAAGTTAATTGGAAGCTCCTCTTTCCCTTGTATTAACAAGTACCTTTTGGAGAAGAGGATTAATCAGCAATTTATTTATAGGTGGGGTCCCCTAGAAGGGGGGCTCACCATGTGATGATCATGTTCCTTGGTTGGGAAGTTGAGTGCGATGGGCATTTTCTGCTTTGTTTGACTTGATTGGGTGCTATCCCCCATGGAACTAGGTGAGGCCAGTGAACAGGGAAAGCAAGTTATATTAAATCTGTTTTCATGGCACAAGAAAAATAGTCAAAACATGAATAAATTCTTCTAAATGTGAAAAATCATCTGTTTGTGTATTTCATGTTTCTCAAACTCTGGAATTAATGACCTCATGGGAAATATGTGACTGTGAACATCGAGTTTACAAAAGCAAGAGAACATTGTGAGTAGGGGAATGGAGAAGAGATCTGGGGAGAAAAAAATATACATTTCATCGCTGAAATCACATTGATCACTTTTACATATTTTTTAAAAGGAAGAACATTACTGTAGCTTTTCTTAAAAGCAGCTACATTTAATTAATAGGTGTGACGGAGGTGTGTGGTTTCAATTTAAGTCACTTAGAGCTGATGTTGCTGAGATTTTGGCAATTTGACTTTTGTCAGCTGAAGCCACGTTTTAGACTTAGGTTCCTACATAGCTGCTAGAATAGTAGCCACTTAAGGTGGCCTTGCTGCTGGCCTACCTGACAGTCACCTTTCCATACCTGTGTCCTGCACACAATGCTGCTCCATTGGGAACACTCACCGTCTTTACCTGCAGACCTCTGTCTGTTCTGGAGGAGTCACCAAGTGCATGCCTTCTGGGAGGGTCTTTGCTAAAGTTCTAGGTTGAGGCCAGCAAACTTCAGTATTACCCAAAGTACGCTGTGGCTCCACCCCTTAGAATTGTGCTAGAAATACTGTGGCTTATCCCTGTATTCCTTGTCATTATCATTACATTAGTTCTTCTAGGAAGAGACTTATTTTGTTCTTGAACTTCTAAGATATTCTCACACCCATCACAGTGCCACTTTTTTTTTTTTTTTTTTTAAGCTCAACTGAAATCATGATCAACATGATTTAGGAAGGTCCAAATTCAGAATTCTTTGTGGATGTCTGCAAGCTTGTATGGAAATGAGAGGAATCAATGACTGGAAAGGAGATTTGTGACTTTAAGGTGATAAAAGGAGGCATGGGGAGCCCTTGGGAAGTGCGAGAAGACAGAACAGTTTCCTAGAGACTCCAGTCTTCGGGGTGATGAGCCATAGATAGATGCCAAAAATGAGAATCATAATAACCAGGGTTTTGGTAATAAAAAGTATACGAAGGCTATTGTGTTTGTCTTTTATGATAACTCCAAGTCATAGATTTGAGTCAAACAACTTGGAATAAAAAAGAGAAGTGAATTCATCAGGTAAAGCAAACCACAGCCTGTGACAATGCAAAGCACTGGATGTTTTCAGATCTTAGAAGCCTTCCACACTTCACAACGCTTGCTTACCTCTCTATTCCAGAGTGGTTAAAGTTGTTCCTTAAGCTGGGTCATGTCAATTTCTTTCCCCACTGTTTCTTTGTGGGGGTGTTCACTTCAAGTTCTCCCAGGTCCTCCTGCCAGTGGAAAAAGCGTGAACATTCCAAGCCTCATTGTAACTTAATTAACTAGACTTACAACCTCAGTGTCAGCGAACAATGAAAGCTTACCAGTGAACAGATGAGAAACAAAAATGAAATTAGCCAGCAGTAGGAAACTACAAACAGCTGAGGCATTCAATTGCTAGCCATTTGAAGGATTAACTTCTAAATCATGTAGAGCTCCCTTGGTAGTTTAACTAGTTGGGCACTCAAGGGTATATAAAAATACACTTTAAAGTAGAAATGTATTTCTTCACCTATAAAATAGAGATTTACTGGCAGGTTGTGATATTATTAATACTGGATTTCCTTGCTTTAGCTGTGAACTTAATCATATTTTTGTTTGCTTTCCTCACTCCTAGGCTTGTGCTGGGTTTCAAAATAGATACCATGGTATCACTTGTGTCCTGAGTCAGGCAGGACGAACTATCTAGAATGACTGCTGCAGAATTATAAAAAAAATCCCTGCTTTTTGTTTTTTTTTTTTTCTGGAACCCTACCCTTGCCCTGTGCTATTGTTTCATGCACACTAGATTTACACAGCTCATTGAATATTCAACCAGGCTTAAAGATTTTATTTGATGGTTATTTCAATAATAATTATGGAGGCTGCCAAACTCTCCTTACCCTTTAAAATAAACAAACAAAAAAATAAACCTGCCATCATAACAGTAAAACTGCACCAATAAGATATTTTCATGATATCCTAAAACTCTGATGTTTCTGGAAGGGTTCGTAGCCCCATTCAGAACTCACAGTCAAACTCCATTCGTGATCATTATAATCAGTTATTTTTATGTTTCAACAGCATTTCTTAAGAACCTCTGAACTTTTCTTAATGGTAACTTGGATTTAATATTTAATTAAAACAAAACCACTAGTTTACCCATGTAAAGATTTCTTCAACTGGAAGTTAATTGAATAATTAGAATTGATGAATTTTGTATGGAGCTTTTCTCTTTTAAATGAAGGTGAGACGGCAGCTGGCAGAGACTGTGTTGTGATAGCGTCCCATCTCAGACTGTATTTGTATCTGTAAATTTCCACATCCCCAACTCAATTTCAGGAAATAGCCACAAACTGGCATGTCTCTTTTCTTTCTTTTATTTAAAGAGGCTGAAGTGAAAGAAAAAAAAAAAACCAGAGTGGAATCACCAAGAAAACCCTAAACAAATAAAGTGCAAACACAGAGTGACAAGCACACTCAGACCCTGGATTGGTTATGGATGAGACGACAAGTATATGATGAAATTAATGACCCTCTGTCAACTTTTTAGATCTCACTTTTAAAGAGAATGGACCAAAAATCAATAGCCCCCAAACCACCAGTCCTCCAGTGCACCAGTCTTTCATTTATCTTGCTGTTGGCACTCCGATGGAAATGCAGTCAAGCACAGCACCGCATCTGGAGCCATTGTCATGATGACGTCTGAGCACCCAGCCAAGGGCCCAAGGTCTGGACCAAAGCGTCTGTGAAGAGGACTCACTTCTGGACACCAGTTTTTGTGTTGGTGCAGTTAACTGGGAGCCCATTTGGCCTATGCAGATCAAGGGCTTGGGCTTTGGAGACTCATGGCCACGACTGGCTAGGGATTCTGTTTAACTCTGATTTTATACTTCGAAGCCTCAAATCTTCTGTTCCAAGGGTAGTGAATGAAATTTTGCTTCCCCATCAAAGCACACACACAAGTTTTTTTAAGACGCAAGTTTATGCAGACATGTGGGTTTGTACCACCATGATTGCATCCTATTTTCTAACATGTACTTTTTAAAGGCTTTTTCCTAGAGGAGAGACTGAGGTTAGAGATTGTATTCGGTATACTGCGAGCTGAGACACAGAAGATGAGGATAGTCTGTGAAGAAGGAAAGGAAAAAAACATTTAAAACACCAGATGACTTGTAATTGCGCTTTTAATTTTTATGGTATTTTTAGATGCAATCACTTATCTCTAAAACTAAAGCAGGTTTGTACATCATGAGGATTTTCCTACAGTAAGAAAGCCATAGTAAAATGTACAAGAAAAATGAATCCAAACCAAATGTTCAATAGCATCGTTAACAGCTGAGGCCAAAGTGAAATGAAATGATGTCATTATGTTAAAATGGATGTCAACATACACAGAAAAAAATCAGTGTGAAATGAGAGAGATCACATTTAGATGATAATCTAAGACAAGCAAAGTGTTGGCCATTTATCTGGCATTGGCCAAATGGAATCTAATCAATGTAAATCTTTAACATTTTTATTTTAATTTATATAACAAACCTTTTGGGAAACTTACTGTGTGGCAGCCACTGTTTTGGGCATTTTACTCATAATGGCCCATTTAATCTTTAAAACAATACTGGGAAATAGATACATTAGCCCAGGTTTACAGATATGGAATCTAAGGCACGGAGAGATTAAGTAACTTGCTCAAGGGCACCCAGCTAATTAGTGGCATAGCTGAGATTAAAACTTGGGTAATCTAGTCCCAGTATTCATGCTGTTACATTTTAAATAAGGCTGTTCTAAAAAAAGAAAAATTTAAAATTCCAGGGGGACCAATATGGTACAAATATCAGGCTGAGAAGAAAAAGTGGGAAATTTTTTTAGCAATGTATGTATTTTATCTTTTCTTTTGACGCTAATGTCGTTTCTTACAAGAATTTTAAAAGAAAAACTTTTTTTTATGTTTATGGAGTCCAGTTTGAAGTTTTGATACAAGTATGTGCTGTAAAATAAGTTAATCAGGATATTTAACTTACCCGTCATTTTAAGCCTTCATCATTTCTTGGTGGCAAGAATATGCAAAATCTCTTCTAGCTGTTTTGAAGTATGCAGCACAATATTACTAATGGTAGCTAACTTTCTGTGAAATAGTACATCAGACTGATTCCTTATTTAGCAATGACTTTGTACACCTTCACCAGTTTAAACAATTTTTAAAGAGAAAAAAACAATTTTGAAAAACAATGAAAATGATGCAGAATTTCAAAACAAGATGATAGGAAATTAACAATGATTATTATATTGCATATTGTTATCTTCAAAGCATTTGCTCCAATTACAAGATATAGGCATGCAAAATTGATCAAACAATAGAAACACCAACTGTTCCTTTCAATGAACTAATATAAATTAGTAGTATAATTATCTTCTCTATTTTGTGTTCAACATTTTTTTATTAAAACATCAAATGTATTTGGTACCTGATACAGTAAGAAAGAAGTCAATGAGTACTTTTAAAATTTATTATTTAAAGATTGATTTTTTTACTAGAAGAAAACTTGACTATTTCATTCTCAACACAGGGAAAGATTAGATTATGACCACAAACAAGGATAGGAGTGCTCTTTTTCTCACTTATCTGAAGTGAGATAGATATCTGTGAACATAGGGAAGCTAATGTATATAATAAATTGATATTGAAATTAAGATTCTTTTCAAGGGAATACAGATAGCAATAAAGCCCAATAGACTTCAATGATTCCTTACTTTTCTGGAGAATTTTCCCCGTGCTTCCCTATGTAATTATTTCCAGCAAGTAAAGAAGCAGATGGAAAGAAAAGGTAAAGAGAAGTAGTAAGCCATGAATGAGGGCAGGCCCATGTGCTTTCCACACTACATGAAATGTTTTTTTTCCCCCAAGTTAGGGATGGAATGCAGGAACTCAGGAAAGCCAGGCAAATGCTTTAGTACTACAGCCTCAGACATAAGAGACCCTTATGGACAACCAGAAAGGATTTGGGATTGGTGGCTTCAGATATTTTTGATTTGAAACCAACAAAGAATATTGCTATTATGAAGACTATCATAAAAGTTGCTTTACATTTAAGTGCACGCGATAAATGTAAATGTTTCACATCATAAAATGTTAGATATTTTGGCAATGTTTTCAAAGCAAAATTCTCTAGTACCTCAACTATTCTTTTTTTAAGGTAATGTTAGCAAAACTCCAGATGTAAACTTTGAATATTTGCCTTAGCAATGTTACTCTGATGCTGTCTCATTGGCTGTTTGGAAAGGCATCCTTGTCTTGATTGTCTCCCGACTGTCCAGACCATCCCAGTTTTCATGGCCATTGTGCTGCGCCTTACAAGGGTGAATGGCTGGCAGGGTGTGGGGGTTGCTGCTCTCCTGGTCCTACTTCTGCAAAGTCTTCTGTTAATAAATTTCTCCAACGCTTTTCAGATTGAGGTGGGGCCCTTTCCTAGTCACGGTTACATATCACTTGTGTAAAAATGTGAACAAAAGCAACATTTCCACAGTACACATTTTAAGTCCTCCTAATAAAATTGTGTTGAATAGAAATACAACTTTGAAGACATAAATTGTCACCTGAGAGAAGCCTATCATATTGTACTCTTCCAATTAATCCAACAGCAGTAACAACTGAAGAAATTAAACACTTAAATGCATAATTGTGAGTATGGAAGTATTTAAGGTTGTACTATCAAAGCAGACAAAGTTACAAAGAATTTTTGATATGGCTGAATCATCTCAATAAAAGTTTAAGGAGACAGCTTTTGAATTTAAAATTTTTAAAAAAACTTTTTATTTTGTTTTCACTTCACTGATGGAAACTGGTCTGTCAAGAGCAAGAATCTAGCTTGTTTGTTCATTTCATCCTTCGCCTAGAGATGACATTCAGCTACTTAAACATCACTTAACACTTTTAGCAAAACCAGATGCCAAACTCCATTTTGTGTACTTTTTTCAAGTGGAAATGGCTAACTTAACCATTAAGTATTAATCTTTAAAATGAACCACCTGAACACAAACTGAGTATGGCCAGGGAACAGATGGAGTTTTGATGTTTTCACGTGAACATCAAGCTAATATCTGTGTAAGATGAATGATGCCATATAGGAATCTCTGCTTAATCCTTCCATTTCCCACTGGAGTGGTTCTCTTTTAGTGCCCTGTACCTGGGAGAAAGAATCCATTTCCTTATACTCAAATTGCATTGTAAAATTATGTATGTGTAATTTTTATAAATATGTACCCACATTGTTCATAAAATATTTTGCACTCAGCATTTGTCCAAGTGTTCATTAGTTCAAATTATGAAAATGAATTTTCAACAGGCAGACTTTGTTTTATTGAACTAGAATTGACAACCAGTTCTTTGTCGCTTAGCTTCAGATTTATTACATAAAAATTCAATTTGGGTATTTTATATCTAAGCATAGTGTTAAACGTGTGGAATTCTTTCACTGAGGTTTCATAAATAAATAATTTAGCCAGTGAAAAATTATTTTAGTAGAAATATTTTATTTTTATTTTAAACAGGAAAAAGTAAAAATTGTTTGAAGTCAAATAGTAGGAGAGTAACAATAATTAATACATTGCATATTGCTATATTCATAGTAGTTGTTCAGAGTACAAGATAAGGGCATGAAATATTGCCCAAAAAACTATTAGCACAAAACTTTTCAATGAATACAAACTAGCTGTATAACTAACTTAGCTATCTTATGTGTATATATATTTTTCCCCTTTCTCCTTTTTCCTATCACAGATTTTGTTTACTTTTGAACAGTTTCTTCCACATTCACAGTATCTATTGTACATCTTGGATCTTATTTATTCTTTCAGTTCCTCACACTAATGAGACAATATGATGTTTATACATGTGAGTCTGATTTATTTCACTTATGAGTATTGTCTCTAGTTCCATTCATTTACCTGTAAAAGTCTTGAGTTTATCTTTCTTTATGGCTGAATATTATTCATATATATGTATATATACATATCTTTTTTATCTATTCCCCAGTCATGAGCATTTTGGTTGCTTCCAAGATTTAGCTAAGACAAATTTTGCTGTTATATACATGGGTGCACATATATCATTGTGGTATGATACTTTTAATTCTTATGGGAAGATACCCAGAAGGAGAATAGCTGAGCCAAATGGAACCTTTAATTTTAGTTTTTTAGGGAATCTCCATACTGACTTTCACAGTGGTTGCACCAGTCTATACTTCCACCAACAATGGAGAAGGTTCCTTTTGCCTCATAGCCCCATCAGCATATGTTATTGGTTGATTTCTTTTTCTTTTCCTTCTTTCTGGAAACTGGGGATTGTGGAACTGGGGATTGAACTCAGGTCCTTGTGCTTGCCAGGCAAGCGCTTATTCCACTGAGCTATCTCCCTGGCCCTTGATTTCTTGATGATATCCATTTATTCTGGAGTGAGATGGAATCTCAGCTTTAATTAGCATCTCTTGAATGACTAGTGATGTTGAACATTTTAAAATATATTTATTTTCCATTTGCATTTCTTTCTCTGAGAAGTGTGTATTCATCTCAGATGCCCATTTTTTGGTTGGGTCTTGGAATTTTGGGTGCCTGATAATTTTCAATTCTTTATATGTTTTAGATATAAGTTATTGAAGGACAACTAGCTATACCTTTTGCCACTCTGTGGGTTGTCTTTTCACTATGTTGGTGATTTCTTTTGTTGCACAGAAGCTTTTTAATAAGATATGATACCATTTGTTGATATTTTGTAGCATATCCCGTGTGGTCTGGCTTTTGTTCATGAAATCTCTGTGTACACATATGTCTTCAAGATTTATCCAAACATGGTTCACCAAAGAAAGATAGTCTTTTTAACAAATGATGCTGGGAAAACTGTCTTTCCACATGCCAAAGACTATAAACTACACCCATGCCTATCACCATGCACTAAAGTCAAAATGGATTGAAGATCTAAATATTAAAACAGAAACACTAAATATAACTGAAAATTTTTGTTAAAATATTTTCAAAATAATTTTTATGTCATTCTATTTGCCATTTGTCATATATTCATACAAATTAAACTTTACAATGTTCATTATAGCAGTAGTATTGTTGGTTGAATTTTAAAGAAAATATTTCAAACCACTATGTAAGACAGTTTTCAATGATATCCTTCCAGTAAAATATGGATAAATCAAATCAGTACATTTGCCTTAATGTTTTGATCAATAAATTAAATAGAATAACTGATTCAAGTTCTATCTTGTTAATTCAAGAAA
Source organism: Tympanoctomys barrerae (assembly GCA_002564285.1). NCBI lineage: Eukaryota > Metazoa > Chordata > Mammalia > Rodentia > Octodontidae > Tympanoctomys > Tympanoctomys barrerae. Next base: position 11,633 of record NDGN011486328.1, read on the forward strand.
TATTCATGGAATATCTACTCTGTGCTAGGAAAATGTAGTAGATGCTAAAGGTATAGTGATATGCACTCTAAGTCCTCCCATGCCTTTCTGTCGGGGAACTCCTAGTCTAGAACACTGTTGCCTTCATTTTCCTTTCCTGCCTGCTGGCAGAGATGGGAAGAGGTCCTAAGTAAAAACATCTGGATTTCTGACATTAAGCCCATCATTCAGCATGTGTGAAATTTTCTCATCAACAGCTTAGCATTTTGGCATAAGAAGAACATTATATCTATACAATGCTTGAAATCTGGCACGTTGAGCTGTTACCTGTTGATTGAAAGTATAATCTGTTATTGGTGCCACTGGCTACCTCCACTTGCTGGGGGATTTAGTTATTGGTGGAATGTGCCTCCCAATGGGTCTTTAGGTTCTGAAGTGTCTAAGGTCTGTTTTTTTGGAATGTCATCAAGGCTTGATGATTAAGAGCCCAATTGCATGCTGTTATAGTGAATTTAGAGAGGAAAAAGCAAAGCCTTACAACAAAGAGCAGGAAAGTAGCTTTGCTACAAAAATACCAGTCTACCATTTTTGTAAGTGTGAATAGGGTTTTCACTGGTCTGTAAGCTTCTTGGAATGAGAGTTTTTGATTTTCCATAGGCTGCTTTAAATATTAAGTTTCCACCAGAGTTAAGAAACTACTTCATCAGCTATATGTTGTTAGATATTGCTACTTTTCCACCCAGTGATTAATTTATACACTATCATTTCTAAAAATCCTATCTTTTCAAAATAAAGAGCACAAATTTGCTGTTGTTCTGCTACTATCTTTTTTTTTTCCTAGAAAATATAATACAGTGGAAATCTAGAAGCCTGGGCCTTTTGTTGCTCTTTTACTGGCTAGATGATGTTGGCCAAATCTCTGGATATTTAATTCTAACTTTCCTTACTTAAAAGATAGATAAGTTCTAGATAAGCAGAACCACAAATTTCTGTGTAGTCCTAAATCTTAGTGTTCTTTGAAGTTTAGCCAAGGATGTCAGCTTTCTCTGGGCAATAAAATTAAGCCTATGCTTGTTGATACTCTTTTATATAAAAATGTCTTTTCAAAACATCAATTAGAACATTTGTCCACACCATCATTTCTGTTCCAGTTGAGTCAGATGGAATTACAGGTCAAATCATTTAGAATCTACTCATTGTTCAGTCTTTCAGTTAATGTCTGTGGTAGATCAACTAGGAAAACAAAGGGATTGGAGTGACATAGTAGTAGTTTCAACCCAGAAAAATTGAATGGGTTTGTAGTGTCCTTGCAAAATGTCCTTTGGTATAGCTTCTTGCCTGCTTTTGAAATGGCAGTTGTTTTCTTTAGGAGCTGGCTTCTAAGGCTTGCAGGTATACCGGCTAAGAAGAATAGGCAGATGGGGGAGTTTATTAAATAAAAGATAATTATTTTTTCTTAAAGGTTTTGGTCAACCTGCATTTGAAAGATGGGTTATCCCTTTCCATGGATGTTCTTCACTCTTTTTAAAATTAATCCTTGAATTGTACTACATTTTTTCTGCAGGAGTGATCTATTCCATTTCCTATTTTAACTATTGAGAAGACTCCATGCGTGGCACTTGCTATGGACTGGTGTTGGTTATGGGGTGGCATAGTCAGGTTGTAGTCATTCAGATTTTTGGCAGGATGATTGAGTTTACCCCAAGTGAGATTCTCTGTGGCTTTTGGGGAGGGCAAAACCCAAGTCTTTCTATGTGAAATAATGAATCTGAAGATAATGTACCCTTGTACTGTTTTTCTAGAATAATTGGGACATTCATGCAGATAGATCAAGTCTCATAACTTATTTACTTGCCTCTTTTATAGGCTACTTGGAAACATGTACATGGCATCTAGTCTTTCTGATTCTCAGCTTATAAAATGAGACTTGTTGACCTTTGTGATCTCCACAGTCTTTTCCAGCTCTAAAATTCAGTGACCTGATATGTCCATTGTTTAGACAAAAAATAGGTCTGCTCTGAAATGTTCTGTGAGTCAGGCAGCAATCCAAACTGACTTTTTAAGAATTCACATAAGAAAAAATAATTCTCACATGGAGTTCTATAGGATGAAGAGAGGGTCCATTCACTATTTGTTTGCTCTCTGTGGGAAAGCTATTCTTTTTTTCCCTCTTGGAACAATATAAGGAAACAACTTATCTTTTACAATTTTTGGATTCTGTTCATGGAGGGTGTCAGTATTGTCTAGTGTTCCCAAGGGGGACGTGAGAGTCAGAGATCCCACGACTGGTTCCCAGCTTTTCTGTTCCTTAAGTGACCTTCAGAACTCACTTCTTAAGACTCAGTTTGTCTACCTGAGAAATTGGATTCCTATTTATTTTCTGTGTAAAGTTTTAATTGAGCTCCAAGTTAAAAGAGTGCAGGATTTTGTAGAGAGGATGGAAATGGGGGAAGGGGAATCATGAGCCTAAAGCAGTTATGAGAAGCACCTATGTCTAGGTGAACAGTTATTGTTTTATTAAAGGAAATCTTTAATTAAGATTAAACCTTGGCTTAATCTATTGATTAAGCTGAGAAAATATTTTTAGTTATAAGTAAAACTAAAAACATGTCTGTTTTGGTCAACTTTTCAGACAAAAACAATAAAACATAAAGCAAGTGTGACAAACCTAACTTGTTTTTACTGGTTCTCTCACTTAACATAAAAAATAGAAGTTTTGCTCTTGAAAACTTGAAACAATTGTGATGTTCTTAAAAATCTTGTGTGCCAAGTGGGTAAGTAATAAAGCTTACAGATACATAGTGACACTGCTTGATTTAGAAATAGCCAGCTTATTAGCTTCAGATCAATCCCTAGGACCTTGCTCCACAATAGACCAGGTCAAGGAAAATCCTTATGGTTTGAGGAAGAATCACTTAATTATGTTTTATGATGTTACAGTAACACTGATGAACTCCTATGAATAAGGGTACTGTTTGGTCAGGATCACATCAATAAACATGAAAGCAACATTTGGATTTCCCCAGCAAAGGTGGAAATGGGAAATGCTCTAAAACAACCTTCTCCACAGAAGCATAAATGCCCATTTTGGATACATACTCCTTTGGCTTTTGTGGGAGGGAATCAAGTCATCATTCAGACATGTTTAAATGCTGCACTTGAGCTGCCTTTTTGCGAGGCGCAGACGTGCAGGAGCTCCACCACGATTCATCATTTTAAACTTCATTTGGTGGAAACATTACAAGGGAATAGATTCTGAGTCTCTTAGGAAGTGCCTCAGCTCTCCATTACTTGCCGATCACCCTGCTTGCCACTGCCCCTTTATTTCTTTGTAGCCTGTACCCTTAGTCCAGTGTGCAGCTACATTTGGACCAGGGGCCCCCATCCTGTGAAAAATTTAGATGGCTATAGCAGTAATCAAAAATACCAATAAAGTGTCACTGGTCCTCGCCGGTGATGTGGGATGGCGGGTGAGTGAGATATAAAAATGAATCATGAGGCGAGATATGATTGCTGCTCAGGCAACCATTTCCAAATGTGAGTGCACCCAGGTTGCATAAATGGTTCAGAATATTCTCCGTTAGGCCAAAAGGCTTGCAGATAACAGCATCAACTCATCAGGTTCCAAGGCCCCCAGGGACCTGGGAGGTAGAAGAGTTGGTGCTCAAGTGGTTGAGCCAAAAACATTTTTATCTTGGCAGTGTTGGGTAGCTGGGATCTGCTGATAGGAAGTGCTTGGAGTTAAGTTGGTTTTAAAAAATAAGCACTGCAGCTCTGTATGTTTAATACAGGATGCTGTCTGAGGTGTAAAGAATGGTTAAATAAATGAGTAGGATACCATTAATCTTGGTTTGTTGCAGCACTACATCTTTAGCTGTTGAAGGCAGGGGAAAGAGAAAAGGATTTGCTCCTAGCTCATAACCTGAGTGTTAAAACTGATGTCCTTCCCATTAGGGCCTGTAAACTCATTAGCACATGGCAATTTATCCTCTTTTATTTCTTCTCAATTATCCTATCATCCATTGTATCTGGATCTGATTACCCTTTCCTAGAGTCAAACATTATCTTGTAAATCATTTGCTTTAAGTCTGAGCCTGCTATTGCACAGACTGGGATTTGCTTAGGCAGGTAATAAATCAATTAGTATTAAACTTGTGGTGTCATCTATTTTTCTTCCCTCGTGCTTGGAAAAAGGAACACCTGAGAACGTAGCTTAGGATACATCTCATTTTTGTGCATGCTTTTGAACAATACAAAGACATTTGCTCTTATTTCAAGGGGGAGAAAAGACGAGGGAAACCAAACAGAAGCTCAGACCTGAGTTTGCCAGAAGGCTGATGGCATCACAGGTATGAGACCCTCATATTTCAGAGGTGACATTTTTAGTAATGATTGGGAACATCTATTATTCAAACAGGGCCATCACAGATTCTGTTAAAGGGACAGTCTCATTTTCATGTCTAAAACACAGTAAGGGAGTCAAAAAAGAAGACGGCAGTTCAATTTGTCTTCTATTCTTCTTTTATGTGGATGGTGCTTCTTAGCCCATATGTAAATTGGTCTGATATTGTCAGACAAGGGGAACTGCATAGTTTTAAAGTTGTCCTTTTCTCCCCTTTGCGTTCTTTTCCCTTTAAGTCCTGTACTAATTTACTTAATCATTTTATCTTCATTCCTGGATCTGGTTCTTAATCCTTTGGCTGAGTTTCTGTGCAGAGAGTGCAACCAAACAACTGTGCTAACGGGGCACTCTTGTGAGTTTCTAAATGAAAGAAAAGGGAATCCTGCTGGGCAGCTCATCAACCAGTAGCCTTTTCTAAGTGATGCACTGTGAATGGCCCAAAAGTTGCCTTCCTGGTCAACAATGAGGGCTCTGCTAGGGACTGTGGACATGGGGTGGGCGTCCACTGAGGAGCTGTATGTGGCGATGGAGAACGGGACCAAACCCTGATAGAATTGGGGGACTGGAAGGTAATGAAAAATGATTGGCATCTGGCTGCTGAGACATGTAGCAGGTAAACTTTCCTCACATACATGCCTCTAGAGACCGGCCCTGCATAGGTCCTTCAGCCTGCTTTGCTGCTTCCCTGAGATTTTTCTTTGGTGGTTCCTTAGTTTTTTCTTGAAAAGAGCACAGTGAGGACTTGTATGAGAAGTTCCTCTCACAGGTTGAGGGGAGACTCTTGATGTAGTAGCTTATTACTAATACTGGTGAAAATTCTATAATATGAGTTAGGATGGGCGCAGTGGTGCAAGAGAACTACCCAGCCATATAGTTCTGTCTTCATAGAAGGGATGCAGGGAAACACTTCAGGAGTAAATAAAAGTCTGTCAAGGGCAGAGAATTGGAACCCATAGGTGGAACTTATTAAACCCAAGGACCTGCAATTTTATATTTCTCACCAACTTTCAGAAGATAAGAAAGCTGCGAGTCTGTAGTGTTTATATTTTCTTCTCTTATGGTAACAATAACTTTTCAACCTCAAACTTTACTACCATTTACAGATACATCCTTTGTCCCTACAGTACAATCCAAGTCCCCTAAAAGAGGATGTTACTGACTTTATGATTATATAGTGATTAATTGCCTTGGTTTGGCAAGTAGGAGGTCTGGGATCTAAACCCATGTCTGCTAAAAACAAGTTTTGTGACATTTATCACTTCCAGTGAAATCCCCCCAGACCTCTGTGTTGAGCAATAAGGGGATGAAGTTTGCACTGCAAATTGGGAGTTGTTCAGAAGCAAGAGCAGGAGCTGGGTGAAGACTCAGGTAGGGATTAGGGAGGATTCAAGCCTGTACTGTCTTTAGATCTTTGGCAGTTTTCTTTCCCTTCTGAAAGTGTCAATTTCTTGGTAACAGACCTTACAAATTTCCAAGAAGATGAATATCTGTTTTTTAAAGTTAATATAAAAATCCTCCATTTTAAAATGTTGACCAATCATCTACCCGAGAGACAGCA
>NDGN011486350.1:0-16018 GCA_002564285.1 Tympanoctomys barrerae
AAGAAATCTTTTAACAAGCAGCTACAGTAATTGTGGAAGTAAAACTTGGTCACAAATTATCACGTACATTAGATTTACTATTTCACTTAATATTTTGTTATCTTTTTCTTTCTTTCTTTTTTTTTTCTGAACCAGAAATTGAACTCTGATCCTTGCGCTTGTCAGGCAAGCACTTACTCCACTGAGCTATCTCCCTGGCCCACACATAATGTTTTGTAAGAATTACTTCTTATGATTCCCAGCACCACATGCCACACTGGCCCACCCCTAGGCATACTGAGCTGGCGGCCAAGAGCATGGGGCACATGTATGTAATCCCAGAGCTGGGGAGGCTGCAAACAGGAGGATCTCTATAAGTCCGAGCTGCACAGTGAGACTCTGTGCCAAATACATTAAAAAAAGAAAAAAGAGGAAAAAAATAATTACTGTTTTAAAAAGAAACAAAAGCTTTGTTCTCTTCCATGTTGTCCCATAGCATACCTCTTTCTTCCTTTGTGAACTTTGATTTCCTAGATATCTTTTAGGAATCTGCTATCCCATCCTCTCGAACGCACTTCAGTAAGTTCGGTCTTAAATAAGTAATGAACCTATCAAGTCACTCTTGAAATCTCTGTTTCCATAAATGGCAGGGATAGAGGGCTAAGAACAGCATCAGAGATGATGTGTCTGGCTTTCAACACTCCAGGCACCAAAAAACCGACCTACAGGAAGCCTAATGTGCCGGCTGTGACCGCCTGCTCAGTCTCCCTCTAATGTTCCTATTTTCACAATTCTGTCAAAGCACACAGGAAATGTCTTCTCAAATTTGATCCTTGTTTTGCATTGCTTTATCTGTCTTCCAAATACGTAGATGTCTGCAGCTAAGTATAAAAAAAAAATGTTTTTGAGGAGGAAGAAGTGAACTTAGTCTCGATTCCACAAGAATATTGATGAGACTCTTCCATTCACATCATACACTCTGAAAGGCTTTTTCCTCAATCTTCACTAGAAAGGCAATTCAAAACATAATCCTTAATTTTTTGGAAACAAACATGATATAAATTATAAATGAATTAAAACTAAATAGCTCCCTGACAAACAAGCTATACTTTTAGAAATTGTAAAATGAGATTCTGAATGGCCTACATAGCCTTGGCTGATTGCTAAGGCAACTGAAAATGCAACAAACGGGTCTGTTTTCTGGGCAATTTTTTATTCTATGCAGAAAAACATCCATTAAGTGATGGAAATATTCTGGATCCATTTAGATGTAAAACATTTAGTACCTATGGCTACGATGGACTATCTTAGATTGATTAAAACACTCTGTATAGCATCAGCTTGCTTTGTTTGACTTCTGTGGCTTCAGGGCATCCGTAAAAGACCCTGTGTTGAAACCTGAATTCTCCAATGGAGCAATGCACAGGGTCTCAGTCAGGCTGCAGGGTAGAGCTTTCATGGATCTAATAATATCTGGAAATGGTTAGATTGGCGCAATCTGACTCTTTTCCCTTTTGTACCAGTCCCCTTGCAATTCCATTTTCCTCCCTGCACTGACACAGCATGAGGTCCTCGTTAGCTTCCAGAACTTTAAATCAAAATAAACTTTTCTTTGTAAATTGCTTAGTCTCAGGAATTGTGTTATAGCAACAGAAAATGAACTAAGAAATACCTTGGTATTTCTCAAACTGCTGATTCACAGCATTTACTTTTGCTTCTTTGAAGATTGTATTTTATGAGTCTGGACTGACATGTGGATCTACATTTTCAACAGAAATGAATTTAAAATGTTTAAAATACTCTCGGTCAGGTTGCTTGAGGTGGCCCCACTTCACTGTGCAAGAACCAATAATCTCCTAATGTTATTTTGTTTCTTGTAATTCTTTCATTAAAAAAGGAAAAGAGGTTCTTTGACTTTCACAAACATTCCAGCCTGTGTGGTAATAACATTTCTGAAAAGAAAAGTCTTTTCTGTAAATTAGTTTTAGCTTGGTTTATGAAAAGGACACCACCACCCCAGCTAACTAACTTGTGCACACAGAGAACGTGGATCCCAACACCACAGCCTATAAGTGACTTTCTGAGACTGTCACTCACAAGGCTTTCCAAGAAGGAGTACCTATCTTCTGTTTTCACATGCAAACAGGTTACATTTCTGATATAAACCTGAATGACCCTGAAAGAGTACTCCAGTGCAGGCATTCCTGCATGTACACAGGCTCCACAGATCGGAGGAAATGGAGATGCAGGAGATGCAAGGCTCTCCCCAGAGCCTTTTCTCTGTCCACTTCCCCGCCACATCCTCAGACACAGCCAGACAGGTCTATTCTGTTCCATACCTTCCTCTAGCCTGGCATCTGGTTCTCCTCAGAAGATCTTTGAGTATTCTTCAGTCTCCTGTGCTTTCTAAGTTTTCCTTCCCTTGTTTACAAGTCTGTTCTCAGATGGTTTTAGCTCTTTGGTCCTCTGGACATAACATCCCTGAACAATGTTGTTTTGTTCCTCTGTGACACGGGCCTTAGCCTAAGTTCTTTACCCACAGGAAAGTGACTTCTAACAAGGATTGCCAGCAGTAGATAAGCACCAAATCTTATCAGGGGAATACTACATACAATGCTCCATAGTTGAAATCATAAAATCTTATCTTTATTTTTCCACGCCAGTACTATTATCTTGATTTTCCACCTGGGGAAATGGACACAGAAAGACCAAGTGACCGATCTCTTTCAAATCAGTGTCAAGCCTAGAATGATGTTTACACACTTCCACCTTCACTGAGATCTTCAGTCAGCCCATGTGCCTGTCCTTCTATTATTTCATTCAAGAATTATTTACTCTTTATTCCAGATTGTTAATAAAGACATTTAACAAAACCAGACCCCACATTGACCCTATAGTCAACACATTGCCTAGAGTTATTAAGATCTGTCCTCTGGCCAGTTCTCAGTCTATGTGACAGAGCACATGGCAAAGCCAATGCTAATTAGGTTGGCAAATAAAATTTATTGAGAAACTGTATCAAATGGATTACAAAAAATATAACTATACGTGTGTTAAGGTACATTCACTGTGCTCAGCGCATTTTTAATTCTATTGAAAAAGCTATCAAGACTGTCTGACACTATTTGTCTTCATAAATATATTCTTTTATAGCAGAGCTCTCTGGGCTCTTTTGATTCCATTATCCTCTCCCTATTTCAATCTTAACAGTGGTTCTGTTATTTTTTTTTTCAAAGGAATGATTTCACAATAGGAATGCAAAAACAGAGGTATTTTTTAATTCTGAGTTTATTATCAAAAACATTAACAATTAACCCCATTGAAGAATACTGGGCCAAAGAGAATTGTGAGCATCTTATTAAGTATTTTGGGATCAGAATGAGATGTCTGATGTCTGATTTCCATTTCTACTTCCAGCAGTAAATAGCTTGGCTTGCAGCCAGGATTTTGCTGCCTGAAACAGGGCTCAGGCCTGTGCTTGAAATTGGGTCCTCCAGATCAGGGGCTCCTTGTCACATATCTGAGCCTCAGATTTGCTTAGATATGGATTCTACTCTGTGATGTTATTTTCTTGTGCTGGAATTTGTCGAGACAAACTGTTCCACAAGCACTTTGTTGATACACTAGGAAATCTCACCTATGAAAGTTCCTACCTGTATCAACCGTGTTTTGTACCCTAGAACTCGTCTATCTTTTAGTGAAAATTCACAATGTCATGAAAGGGAAGGAAATTCCATTTAAACTAAAGTCAAAGTGGTGTCCTGATGACTGCCCCGAAGCATATTTTTATATGAATGGAAATTGGACCAGTTAGGAATTAAATTAACAACCACTGTATTTCCTTAACCATAATTGCATAACCTTATGTCCGAGGTATTCACAGCTGAGGACTTTACCACTGACTTGCTAAAACAAAAAATATTATTTGCATACAGTTTCTGGCATGTATTTTTAAAACTCCCCTTCCAGGTGGGCTTTTTTTTTTTTTTGATAGATCTAGGTACATGATATACTATACATATGCTTCATGTAGTGCAAGCTTTAAAAACACAGTTGTCCATTCACTATAAAGTCATTCTTGGAAAGTGATATTTGATTCAGAATTTGAGTACTGCATAGAGATCTCTCTGTTAATTACGGCACCATTCATTGTTGTGATCATGACATTTTCAATATTTTTATGCATTAATAAATGTGTAACATGATATTTTGAAAGATTTGAAAAATCTAGTTGCATTTTTAGTGTTGGGAAAGGAGGGTCTACATAAATGTGGTGGGATTCCACTACTTCAACTTACACATTTGAGGAATAGATAGATAGATAGATAGATAGATAGATAAATGATAGATAGATAGGCACACGTCTACCCGTATGGGTCATTTTATATGTGAAAGACTATGACTTCATTTTTTTTTAGATTTATATAACTAAAAAGGTAACAGTAATCTTAAGTGCATGTTTAGTAATATCAATTAACATTAAATTTTATTTAACTGCAAGATGAATGGTAAGTGTTCAGATTTAGAGACCCTCATGGAGTTCTGCGCCACCAATTCAGTTTGCTTTTATTTTTGCCCCAGTGCCTTTCCACACAGGTAAGTTTGCAACTGTCCTGGACTGAAACCGATCAGGGTGCTTCATCATTAGCGATGAGCAGGTACTCGCTCTCCTTTAAGGATGTGAGCTACTACAGGAACAAACTTGCAAACCTGCTTCGGGATTGAGCCCTACGTGTCATAACATGCCTTCACCCAAATTTAATATTCACGTAACTATTTTCAATGTAAACATAAAATTAATTTCATACTAATTCGTGACATTATTACCCAGATTTAGAATGTAATTTATATTATTACCATTCGTATCCTATTGATTAACATCGTTCACAGGTATTTTAGGAATAAATATGAAATGGAAGGAAAAATGAGGCACTTTTCACGTTTCATGTGGAAATAGCACATGAAAGAATACGTGCTGATGCTTGTACTATAGCCTGGATTTTACTCTCCGCTGAGTGCATTACGTGCACATCTTGTACCACTGTGTTCTCATAACCACTTAGGAAAAATCTCTCATTAACTGTACTTCAAAGGTGCGACTATGAGGTGTGGAGATGCCACGTGTTTGGGCTGAAATACACGCCAGACGCAGAAACTGGGCACAAGGAGAGCGCACAGAGCCCGGGCCCTCGGCCTCATGCTGACAAAAAGTAATGCGGATCAGTGATTCTCAGACATGAGCAGGACAAAAATCCCCTAGGGGCTGGGGCTGGACTGAACCACACCTCGCGGCCGCACTGGGCCTCAGCTGCCCGTGCCGCGGGCCTGCTCTGGACCCGAGGATTTATATTCCCGGTGAGTTCCCGCGTGAGGGATGCCATTGGCTCGGGTACTGTTGCTTCCAGAACTGCGTGTGTAGATGGATCTAGGAGAGTTAGGAAAACTGAGCTATACCCTGAAAATTTAGGAAACTGGAGATGCTGCCCGGTGGCTGGAGATAGAAAAAGCAGCTACCAGAGTAAGGTAGGAGAGAGAGCAAGGTGGTCAGATCGAGGCTGTCTCGGAGGAAGAGGAGGCAGGAGCAGGAGGTGGCGTTGAGGAAAGCCTGCTGTCCAGAGCAAAGAGGGAAATCAGGCGAGGAAAATAGATGCGAAACCAAAGAAGGAAGCTTAAGAAGACATGTGGGAATGCCGCAGTAATTTCTGCTTGAAAACTCAACCCTGGGAAAGCGCCAGACGTTTCTGAAGCGTATCATTGCAGAAAGCAGCCGGCAGTGGGACAAACATCCATTTGGGAGGCAGGAAATGACATTCGGACCCAAACCTCTGGTGACAGGGGCAGTCGCTAAATCTTGGAGCACAGCCACCCAGATCTTCGTCTTGTTTATTCTGCCTGGTCTCCAGAGACCCCTCTCCCTTCAGCCTCTGTTTCCACTGATGCACAGGAGGGTTGTGGTCTTCCTACTAGGCCTTTACAGATCTGTTTCTCTGTGTTACCAAAATTGCCTCTAGATTGATCACCCCGTTGTACCCTCTAAGTTAGCACAGACACGGGAACTTCCTAATTATTTCTTAGTCAAACAGATGTGCACCGCTTTTCGCTGTTTTGGTTTGAGTGTTCAAGCAACACTGCAGTTAAATTGTGCCTTAGCTCAGGCAGCTGAGGTGAAGAAAACCTGATGTTTATCTGTGATACTGTCGATACAGTCAATGGAAGGAGTGAGGTGTGTGCAGCTTGTTTTCTTAGTAATAATTGCTGGAGGCCACTTAGGGCCATGTTCCATTTACTTTCAAATTAAGATGGCATGCAGTGTTTCCCGCCCACCCAATTCCTTTTATTGAAGACTTGAAGAACCTCAAAATGCAAGAAAAAAATGGAAATGGACTTAGTTCTACATTTGGGTTGTAGGAGAGTTTAGAAGAGAGATATTTGAGGCTAAGGGACCAAAGACAGAACCCTAGGGAGCTTGTGTTGCTCTTGACATCGTGGTAGTAGGTGTCCCCTTCTCAGCAGGATGGGGTCGGGAGGCCCTTGGTGTCCACTTCTTCAGTATTTTAATGGTGCCCTCAGAGGGGTCTGAAAGGGGACTGGGATCTGTCCCAGATTTTCTCAGTCTTTGCCTCCTGTTTCGAGCACTCTGCTGCTCAACTTCTATTGAGCAGTTGGGCGACTGCGAAGAATCTTGATGGGCTTTTTAGTACATTTTGGAAGTCCATAATGATCATATGCATCCTTGGGAATTTGTACGTGTACATGATTTATCTTGATTTTTGTCCTATCCCCCTAACCTCTCTTCCACCTTTCTGCTCCTGCTTATTTACAAAGATGTAGTTTGCATTTTTTTCTTCTTCTCTTGTCTCTTTCTTTTCCTTTCATTTCTTCCTTTCTCCCTCCCACTCCCTAGCTCTTTTTTCCACTTGAACATCTTCTTCCTAGGTCATAGCATCTCTCACACACGTTGGTCCTTATCTATACTTTCAGTTTCTTATACCATCAAAATAGCATGGTATTCACACATAGGTATCCAATTTACTTCAGTTAAGTGTATTGTCTCAGGCAGCAGCTCCAAATGCGCCCCTTCCACCCACCCCAGCTGACTGTGTCCATGTGTTGATATGAAGCCGAATGCAGATGGCCTCAATTCTCCTGGGCCAGCTGGAAGCCTCTGAGGGAAACACCCAGGTGTGTGAATCACCTTGAAGCTGTTCTCACATCAGCCAGAAGCTGAATATCAAGTTTATCCAGACCTGGACTGCAGTGATCCTGAATGCAGCTTTTATTAATCATCAATTAGCCAACAATGTGCAGATAGGAAAGATAAGCATTTCACATCTTCATTGCCTCTGTTTATGCACCCTGTTGTACCTGAAGGCCAAGTGTGTGGCCCCAGGGAAGTGACATTTGATCCACATAAAGGAGGAAGGAACACTACCTCGACCATAAAGCCCTGTCCTGTGGAGAACAAAGTCATAATCAGCTACATCCAGGTGCATTCCATGACCAACAATAAGCCAGAAGTATCTCATACTACAAAGAACACCTGCACATCTTATCATGAAGTATTCTCACCTCAGAAATATTTGCACAAAAAGACTGCATAAAGACAAAAATAGACCGTGAAATCCATATTATTTTGTTTAGTGAAATTCTGTACCACTTATAATTTTTCTGACTTCATACTACTTGTACTCTCATTAAAAAATAAAAAATAAAATGAAAAGGAGCAGTTAATCCTTAACTTCTTTTGTCTTCTTTTTTCAATTCCCTTTCCTTTTGCACCCTTCTTACTTTCTTATATTTTTATCATTTTTTTCTTTCTTATTCCAATTTTGTATGCATATATCTGGTTATAGGGACAACTTGAAGACAACATTGTGCAGTATAACAAATACTGTGAAACTCATATTATTTTCTATAATAATATCTTGTATCATTTGTCATTTTTCTGTTTTATTACTACTTTGTACTCTCTTAAAAAAATTAAAAAAATAAAAAGCTAGTCTGGCTTCATGTGCCAGCAGGAAGCTTGAAAATATGGAGGTCTTACATTTCACACATTTTGTCAAGAGAAGGAACAGACCTTTAAAAACTTAAGACAAGTGCTATATCTTAATGGAACTTGGCTTTTGTTCCAAGTCAACATCTGAACTTATTTGCCAATGAAAGCTTTAAACCATGAAAGAGAAATAGATTAAATAATTTGTAGATTAGCATTGACCTGCAATCCTAATTTTTATCTCCGCACAAACCCTCATGTAAAGCTAAATTATGGTACAGACCCTCTTTGATCTTTCTATATCAGTTAAATGGGAACTTGGTTCTCAGTGTTTACTTTATAGTAGGAAGATAATAAAAAAATATTGCTATCATTTTACTACTCAGACTTTCTCAAAAAAGTGACCCTAATGCCAAACTGGAAATCAAAAACACCAATCAGTTGTTAACACATCTATTACAAGAAAAATCTATCAAGTCATTAAAGAGAACAAAATAAAAATTGATTGTAAAGTAAGATAAATTAACATACTCATTCTCTGCCGCAACTAAAAGGACAACTTTGATGTTTCTTCACAGCATTCACAAGTTACCATTCTTTTCTAGAGTTCCTGATAAGTTGTTGTTTAACTCATAATCTCTGTTCTATTGTTTTTTAACATTACCAGAACACACAATCTTGACCATATAAGGTAAATCATCGGTACAATACCACATGGCGAACACTTGCTATTCAATTAAAACCAGATCTCTTGACATCTTTGTGCATCTGAGCCCCAGCCATAAGAGAGTAACTGTCAGCCTCCTGCGCTCTTCGTCAGCATAAGCACATCTATTCTTAGCCTATGAAATATGTGCCTTAGGTGTCAGGGGAGGGATTGCTGGCTTGTCACAGCTGCAGCCCGGTGGGGAGTGCTTTGTGTGGTCTGCGAACAGACTTTTCTGCCTTTCCTCCCAGCTGTGCGTCACGGAGTGGGAGAAGGTACCCCAGGCTCATCAATTCTCTTTGTGCTGCTCACACTGAACTTGGAAGGCTGTTAGAAAGTGGCAGGCTTGGGGGAGAGGTTCAGAGGCCAGTTTGTTCCCACTGGGCAAAAGAATAGCATTGAAAAGAGACCAAACAATTGTTCTTCTTTAGTTGCCTAAAAAAAAAACCGCAGAGGTCACTTAATGAATAAATCATATTTTCAGAGTTTCTGAACCAGACTGATAACTGTTTAAGGCAAAACTGAATAGCTAAAGGCGGAAGAAACAAAATCCTAAATTTTCATTTACTTGCATTCACTAGTTACTACCTGGAAAATGTTCATTTGGTCATCTGAAATGGGAAAAAATATTTTCCACATTCACAAATAGAAAGAAAAGTCTGTATATTTCTATACCCCAATGCAGTTCAATTTAAATAATTTAGCAATAAAATTAGCCAATGAAACATCGTTCCTGTCAAAAACCAATATAAAGTAAAAGGAGAGCTGTAAAACTGAAGCATGAAAATTTTCATTCTGCTGAAAAGCCAAAGAATAAACCGAGCTCTCAGTTTTAGGGACCTCCGCTGACCTGCTCTCTCCCCACCGACAATGGAAACTACACTGCCACATGTCCTCACTTCGGTTCAAAGCTCATCTCAGGGGCCATCTAGAAAAGTCACAACATCGGCCTGGGAAATGGCTCTGTGGTCTAAGCACCAGCCTGGCAAGTGGAAGCACCCGGGATCTATCCCTGGCACCACATGCCATGCTGGCCCTGGCACCCCAGGCACACTGAGTCCACCACCAAAACCAGGCATGGTGGTACACTCCTGTGATGCCAGCACTGGGGAGGCTGAGACAGTAGGATCACTACGAGTCTGAGCTGTATAGTGAGGCTCTGTACCAAATTTAAAAAAAAAAAGGAAAGAAAAGTCACAATGCCTCAAGTTGCTTTAGAATATTTAGGATATGGCCATAAGTCCATAATTGAGACATCATTAATATGTCTAAAATGAAAAGTGTGGGGACCTGCCCCTTAGCTCAGCTCTTTAAGTGGCTGCTTCAACAAAGCAGTAAGGCTCAGGTTGCTGTGGTTCGATCCCCAGAACTCAAACCAGCCAAACCTGCCCTGAAGGCATTCGGGGCAAAAAAAAAAAATCTAAAATTAAAAGTGTATAATACTGATGTCATAAAATCAAATGAAAAACAAAAAATCCATCCAGCTTTTAATAGCTCTTTCTTATAGTTTATGTTTGGGTAAATATTTCAAGAGATTGAACAAAGCAGTGATTACTTATCACTAGCACAGAAGAATTAAAATATAACATTACAGTAGTGATAATAATAAAAATAAAATGCCCTTTGGAGAAAACTTATTCTAACTCAATCAGTTGATTTAGTTGTTCCTGATACAGGAAAGCTAAGTTTATTTGTTAAAATACAAACACCTGTTTAGAAACTGATAAATGGAATTTGTTTTAATTAACAGATGAAATAATATGCTTTACTTCCAAGCTGCTCACAGAAAGTCCATTTTTATCTTCCTGTCAGAGTCAATTCTTTTTTGCAGACCCTTGCACCTGTCTTTATAACCATGGCATAGTCAGAACGTTTTCTTCATCTTAACGTTGGTAGCTAAACAGAATGCGTTTCAGTGTGCTACCTGAAATGTGTCAGTCCAGCAAACCTCGCTAGTGTTTGGTAACCTGACGATGCCCTGAATTAGTAGCTCTTCTCTGTTATCTTGCAATCAATACTAAGATACTCCACTACACCAGGGTCATGGTTTTCCTTGTATGGAATCAGAAATGTGATGGGAACAGATATGGAAACCTCCACACTTCCCCGGTGTTTCGTTGGCAGTCTTACTGCACTCCATCTCTTTATTGGAAGCATAGTTGTCATGACTGGCTATTCTCACAAAGGTAGAAAATATTTTAACAGAAGCAACGAAGGATTCCCCACAAATACCAAGAGAATACAAATCGTGTTGTGAAAACATACCTTTGTTTCATTTTATATTAGACAATGGGAGGTCTAACCAGAACCCAAAATTGTTTTTGTGATTTCTGTTTTAAATAAGTTGAATTTAATTTATTTAGTCCTGCCAAAGACAAGGAACATGTGAAGAATGTGTGCCACATATAGATTTTCCCTCTAAGAACTGTTTAATAAGGTTTAAGGGGTAGAGACTTGTCAGAAGTCTTTCATCCTCATAGCCAGAGTGGCAGTATATAAAGAGCTTTCTGTGTGTGGCTGTTCATTTGAATACTTACTTTGAATCTGCCTTAAACAATCTCTGTAGGGGAAAAAAGGGGGGACTGTAGGAAGCTATTCCACTTACCTTGATTCTAAGGTACACCAAATATGGGGATTATGCAGTGGAGCAGTACTCATGATAATGGATTTTGGTGCGGTATTTGTTATTGCCTCTGCATTTTCCAATGGATTGCATGTGACTGAGATAAAGAAGCAGTATATGATAGCTAAACAAAGGAGTAGTCATTTCAGCTTATGTTTGAATTTCCACTCTTCTGTACAAATCAAACAAAGTGCTATCCAGCTGTTTACTTGTTCCAACTATAAAACGTTGTATCATATACTTCTGTGTGTATCTATAAATGTATACACCATTATATGAGACAGTTGAGGTTTCAGTTACATCATAATTAGGAAATCCAGGGTTAGGTTTGCTAATTTAAACTAGATTCCCTCTCCTCATTATCGGCTCTACAAAGGTGCCTTTCATTTCATTAATTCATTGTTTGTGGCTGCTTTCATCCCATATGAGCGTCTGGTAATGGGTGACAGACAGGATTGCAAGCCTGAAGGGGGACTCTTCTTCTTAAGGGTCACAGTATATTCTAGTCCATAATTTAGAGGCATAATTTTCAAGCCGTACAACTCTGTGTCTTCTGGGAGAGGCTTTTTATTAAATGGACCTATGCCCATGCCCATAGAGTACCACCCAAAACACAACATCTGACATTAAGCAGATGACATTGAGTTCATAGAAAGTCTTTTGCATATAACTAATCATCTTTTGCACTTAACACCAATGGAAGTTTATCCAATCACATAAAAATCACCCAGAGAAAAGCCTTAGGAAACATAGAAGCATGAAAAGAAAATGTTTTATGTTTGCTAAATGTAAATACTTGCCCATACAGATTCTTCTACATTTGCTCTTTTACAGAACTGTCTAGTTATTTTACCAGCTGTAGAGCCCACTTCTATCAGTGTTCGTGTTTTATGAGCATTCTTCCACCACAATAAATATTCCTTTGTAACATGGTTCCTTGAAGCTTTTGGTTGCATGGGCGTGAAAATCATCTGCTTACCTGCTCTCCGATTCTGGAAGTTAAAGCTACTTTTTTGTTCTAACTAAGGCTACATTGCGCCAACCTTAATTCAGAATAATCTTGGAAATACATAAAATTTTAAGCTTTTGATACCTATTGTCAAATTGTCTTACACAGTTTACTACATATCAATTTATACTTCCTTAAAAAATACATAATATGAAATTATTTGTGGAAATTACTGTACCCAAATTCTGCTGAGAAACTTGTTCAATAATTCAACTGTAAAATATTAAAAACAAAACTAAATTCCACTATTCTATGTAATTCTATATTATAAATATAAACAGTAAAATTATGAAAGTAGCACCTAGACCTTGCCTTTTGTTCTGGTGCTCAATGAGGGCCATTAGAGCCGTACTACAAGAATATGTTTATTCCCTCCATCCCAACTTGATTTTACTCTTTCTTCAGTATTCTAAATCTTAAACATACAAAGAATTCCTCTTCAATTGTCAAGGTTTCACTGCAGCTGCATCATTTCTCATTTCTGGTTTTCTGCATTGAAACTGAAGAAGAAGATAGCCATCTTCCTCACAATGCCTTCCTCATATACCTGTAGAAATGAGCCAAATGTAGGCAACTGGGCGAAACCACCCACGGTCCAGTTGGCACATGTAGGCAACTGCCCACGGTCCAGCTGGCACATGCTGGAAGCACAGAAGCAAAGTGGGTGAAGAGTTTCTGCTTCAATACTGGAGTGTGCTTCTCACACCACAGGTCCTCCAGTCTTGGTGGCGTGAGCCAGCTGGGGCCCCAGTGGGGCTCTCTCTCCCCACTTTCTACTCCTTTGTTTGCACCCCAACTTCTCTACTTCCCTCCACTCTGTGTCTTTCTTGAGGAAAGAACCAAAAAATGAGACTGGGTGTGGTGGCACACACCTGTAATCCCAGCACTTGGGAGGCTGTAAATAGGTGGACCACTACAAGTCCGATCTAGTAGTGAGACCCTGAACACCCTGCAGACCCTTCCTTAAGATACAGAAACAAAATCAAAGCAATCAAGAAAAACTCCTCAAGCGACCGTAGATGATGAGCAGCTGCCGCCTGGCCCAGAGCTGCACCGTGCTTTGGCTTTTGGCTCTGAGCTGCAGTCAGAGCCTCTGGAGCACTCACTTTAGGATAACTTTTTTCCCTTAACCTTTTTTAATTTCCAAACGAGCAAGCAGACAAGGAAAGGCAGGAGCACACGAAGGAATAGGGAGCCTGAGTGAGGCATCCATTAGAGGTTGCGCATCCGCATGCGTTACCTCAAACTGATCAAATACAAAATAACCTGATCAAAGCCTAGATTGTCAGGAACATAGGAAATGAAGTGCAATCTCTGAGATGCTTTTATACTCTTATTATCCCACTGGATGTAAAAGCTGCAGTTACTCCTGCTTTTTCATATAGTGCCATTAGGCTATGCACATTGGCCAAACCTGACTTTGCTCATTTTTAAACAGAAGATCCCTATTTCTGGCTGGTCTTCTTCACAGGCATCTTTCTACAATTTTTTAAGTGGTATTTTCTTTCCCCCTCCCCTAATGAGCCAAGTTCTCCCACCCTTTTCTTTTTATTAACTGTGGCTGGCTTCCAAACTGTTCTCCCTGGTGCAGGCAGATTTTTCAAGCTCCTAACAACTGCTTATCTAATTGTATTTTAATGAGGTGTGCATTGTTGTTGGAGTTCTGCTGTAGCAGCATTTTAACCATCATTTGGTCTTGGCAGGCAGTTGTTACTTGTCAGCTCCAAAGGTCTGTACATTCGCCCACGGATACTCACGCAGGCACCAGTGCGCAGACACGCATTCACACGCACACAGCACGCCCACGCACACGCCCACGCACACGCACACTTACTTACCGATGCCAGCATTGGGCATCTGAGGCTCTTTCCAGCCTGAAGCACCGTCGTTCCATGTTTGAAAGCCCCCCTACTGGAAATTGGCGCTGTATATTCTGGTTTGCTGTTGTTGAGTGGCTGTGTGGTGGGGGGCCACTACTGCACCCCAGCGCAGGGAGTCAAATGAATCATATTCAAGTTGGAGCTCCTGGTCACCAGTGATCTTGGCAAGGCCCTTCTCGTTTGTCTAGGCGTTGCCACTGTATTCCTATTATTCCCCCACACAGAATGTCGAGCTAGTATATTTAACACAGATCTTTTGATTGCAAAGGTATTCAGTGAGGCTTTTCAGAAGGTGGAACCATCATGTTAAATTTTGAAGAACTAAAACATCAATTTCATTCAGCTTTTAAATGACTCAAGATGTATCATTTTCCCCTTTCAAATAATAAAAATACTGTTTTTTCAGTATTATCTCTGCCAGAAACAAATTTATTCCTAGGGACCCCTCTCCTTTCCATCTCCCTGTGCTTCTCCCAGACTGCGACCCACTGCCCTTTGCTTTTGTTTCTCTCCCAGATCTCCTATCCTCCGGGATTTTGCCAAAGCACAGTGAAAATCAAGCCAGCAACTTACAGAAATATTAATGGATGGACAGTGCCCGGAAGTTGCAAAATAGGATTTACTTAATACACCATATTTGTCATGACTTTTTATTTGCCTATTTTTTCACCATCATTCCTTACACAGTATCATTTGTAGAAGGCACACAGTAATGTTTTCATTGTAATCTGTACAAGGTGTTTCTTGAGAAAATGGAAAACGAGGGCTTCTCAATGCTTTAGCTCTAGTCAGCTCATGCAAATTTACAGAGAGACTGATAGAAAACAATCAAGACAATGTTTAATTGAAAGTCAAGTTCCTTTGAACCTTATTTATTAAATCTTAACAAAAATCACTGGGGTTGATGCAACCAAAACATCTTCCCCATTCACTCATGCTTTTTCTTCATTAAACCTTTATTAATCCCTGTTGCATGCATGAGAAAATTGAGATTCAAAGAGGGTGACTCATTCATGGTGATGCAACTATCAGGACTAGAATCCAGATTCATTTATTTTCAGCCCCAGAGTGTGTGTACTTCAGTTCTCCAATCTCTCTCCAATCACAAACTACTGTGTTAGGACTTGATTTGACGCCTCAGGTGTCTCCGCTGTTCTAGTGTCCCCTTTGTTTCAGCAGTCACAGCCTCTCTGTGCCCCAGCTGCTGTGCCAAGCAGAAGAGATGGAAGGGTGAGCCTGCACAGAGCGTCTCTCGTGGGCAGAAGCCATGACCAACCCCAAGTGCTTGCAGCCTGTGAAGCATACAGCAATGGTGCCCTTAAAAAGGGGGAAATACAGTAAGGAAGCCTAAGGAAAAATGCACACAAAATTGAGCTCCCTTTGGGTTTATTGCAACTCCAACTGGTTCCTAAGCCAAACAAGTGCCCTACTGCTGACTGTAAGTTCATCCCAGATTGACAACTCATGTGCTAGACTGAAGCACGAAACCAATCAGATGCCAATCATTTAGATTGAATGTGATGGATTAGCACACACTTATCATGGTTATCTGGATGCAAAATCATTATTTAGTTTCAGCATCTAGTTCGGAATTTTATAGACACAAAATCTAGCCCAGAATCTGCTTCTTTTTACACAATAACAACTTCGTAAAATCCATGTAACAATCTACTTGTGCTAGTGTTAGGAAAGATCACAAGGCAACAACACATAAAAATCAAGAAAGTGAGGTTCTGAAAAATACTTCCTAAAATTTTGAAGAGGCCCTCGAACAAAAAGCTGATGAGGGTTTGGACTCTTAGCCTTTCTGATGCCTCCAATCAGA
>NDGN011486360.1:0-23606 GCA_002564285.1 Tympanoctomys barrerae
GAAGATAACAATGTACAATGTATTAATTATTGAAACTGTCCTATTCATCAGCTTTGAAACTGTTTCATTGATATTTGTCCTCAATAAAATAAAATAAAAAATAACCAAAGAAAAATCTCTTTGATTTTTATGTTTATGACATTTTCTTTTGTTTTTGAAAAATATATATTAAAAGTTGGCTAAGGTTCCTGAGATCACAAAAAAACAGTAGTCTGTAAACTTTCTGCCATTGAGATTGTGAAGTGCAACTGTATTTCCTGCTGCTTTATGGTGTATGAAATCTCTAATTAGACATCATAGATGCTAAGCTCTTTCACTTCAATCCTTTACCATCTCATATTACTTCCTTTGTGTTATCTTTGTAAAGGCTTGAAAAAATATTATTTAATTTTCTCTAATCTTCTCATGTGCAATAAAAATATGTTTCCAAAATAATGGTGCATTCATAACCTTCTTTCCATTTCAAGCCCTAAGTGTGTTGCACTAAATCCATTAGTGATTTCTGATTGTGCTAACTGACATAAATTGATTTCCTTAGTAGAGTGAAGATACTTTTTCATGAGGGCTTACTGAGTTGATCAAATGAAGAGGGAGAAGAAAAGAAAGAAAGAAGAGAAATAAAAAAGAATGTGTATTTCAAGAATTTCAAAAATTGCTCAATTGCCCGTGCTGTACCGTTGGATTATACATCCAAGGATTCAACCAACCCCAGATGAAAAATATTTGCAGAATAAAACCACATTTGTACTGAGAATGCATAAATGTTTTTCTTGTTACTAGCACCTGAATTATAAAATATAACAGCTATCTAAGTAGTATACATGTTTCATTATAGCAGTTAAGCAGATAAGAGGATTAACTAGGTTATATGAAAATACTACTCCATTGAGCTTTGGTATCCTCACGGAGTCCTGTCACCCATTCCAAAGGACACTGAGAAGCAAGTGTGTGTCAACTACTATTTGGGCTTCAAGTAGGATCTGTGTGTCATAAGAACTGAGAACATCAACAGCACAGTTTGGAGGCAAGTTGGGTGAAGAGAGACACAGAGAAGATGGATGAAGGCCATATGGACTGTACCCATCTATTGTTTGAAAGAAGTCTGAGGAGGGCAAGAAATACACTGAGGTTGCAAATAAAAAAGTCCTGACTTTTCTATCAGAGAAGATAAGCAGTAATGAAGTGCTCTCATTTGTGTCAAGTCCTGTAGGCTAACTCAGATGTGAATCCCTCAGTATGGTCACTTCATGAATTAGGATAAAGATCTCTTTGGTCTTCATTCTCCCCATACAACTCTTTTCTTAACCTGGTGATAAATGGTAGCTATAAATCTCAATCTACAAACTCAGTTTTCTAACTTTGTTTTAATCTTAAATCCATTATTGCAAAATTTTTTTATCTTATTTAATCTGTCATAGATCTATTACTCCAGATAAATAATAAAGGAGATAATTCCAAATGACCTTGAAGTTCCTACCATCTAAGAGTAATTCCAGAATCTGGGACACCAATGAAGTCCTCAGAATGGGAAGGGAATGTCTCACTATCTGCTCATCTTGGCCATGACAGGCCTCTGTGGTTGTGTGTGGCTTTTACTCCAGGCCCTGGTTGAGATCTAGCCTTTTGGATGTGTTATTAAGAATTCTTCCATAAAAGAGTTTGGGGGCCCATATACTTTCTAGAAACCATTACTCTTCATTTCTTCTAATCCTTATCCATTCTTTCTTTTCTTTACTCTTATTTGATTCTCAAAGTTCTGTCTTCTCTCTGTTCTCTTACCTTCAACATATGCAGCTCAATTTCTTAAGCAGCTTTAAAAGAAAGAAAAATGTCTTAAAAGTCACTCCTGCTTTTGTCACCATTTGTCTTATCACTTTCTGGTCACTGGGATACAGTGCCCAATTCTCACAACTTAAAGGAGAATAGGTTTATATTTGACTCATATTTCAATCTGTGATGAGCAGCTCCCAGGAGGGAAGGTGGAAAGGGGGGGCAAGCTGCTTTGGTCGCAGCATCCAAGAAGCAGAGAGCAGTGTGGGGAGCGGGGGAGAGAGAAATATCCTAACAGGTGGCCCCTCTACCAGCCACCAACATCACATTCAGTTACAGCACCCCTATAATTCAATTGCCTTCCAAAAGCCCCATCTTGAGCACAAGGGACTCTAGATAAACATTTAGATAAACATTTAGATAATTTGTCTGTCCTCCCCTAAATAACTATTGTTCTTCCACAAAGAGAATGCCTTCTCCATCCAAAGGCCATTCACAACAAGATGGACCCAGCTTTCCATGCTAAATTGGGTTCTTAGAAATGGTAACTGCAGTGTTCAAGGCTGGCTGAGTAAATTTGCAAAAACCTTTCCAAGCACTGGAAAGGCAAGACTGAGTATTAGGCAAACTTTCTGCCTCCGTGTATACTCTTGTTCCTTGAAGAAAGTCCTTCCCACCCAGACTTTCTACAAGAGAACTATTTAGTCATTGCTCCAATAAGTGTATTTTGAATCCCTGTTATGTGCCAGGCACTACTTTCAGCACTAAGGAAAAAAAGCATCAAGACAAATAAAAATCCCTACCTTCATAAAACTTACATATAAATGATAAGGGAAAGTCTCCAACAAGAAGTTAAGTTAGTAAAACATATGACATTTCAGATAGAGATAAGTTCAAAGAAGAAAAATTAATACTAAAAAAGATACTTTTGAATTGTCATCTTAAATAGGAAGCAGTGAATTTTCATCTTCCAAAACAAGGATGCACTGGGAGACAGAGAATAAAAGATAGTTTTAAACTGGGTGACCTTGGGCCACCCACATAGCTCAGTGGATTAAAGTGCCTACAAGTAGGTACAGGGACTGGGAGTTCGATCCCTGGGCCTGCTGTGCTGTCCCTGTCCCCAGGGTGTGCTGAGATGGTGATTGAGACTGGACATGGTGGCACATGCCTGTAATCCCAGCATTTGGAAGGCTGAAAACAGGAATATCACTATGAGTCTGATTTAGTAGTGAGACCCTGAACACCCTGTAGATCCTTCCCTAAGATACAGAAATAAATAAAATAAAATAAAATGTGTAACTAGTGAGGCTTCAAGTCCCCAAGGCCAGGTGTGTTTGTAATTTTTTTTGCATAATTACTTAAAGCAGAGCACAGGAGATAATGCTGATGGCAAATAACTTTTTGGGGCTTAGTAGTCAGCATGAGTAGTTTCTTTTGCTCATAGTTTTGAATGGCAAAATCCAAACTGCATGTCACAGACTCTGATGAGGGCTTCCTTTGGCTGCATCAGGTGGAAATGCATACTGAAAAGAGATCACATTAGAAAGCAGCAAGTTAGAGAGAGAACAGATCTCACATACTCCTCTAAAGCCATGGCAGCAGGTGACTTAAAGACTCCCATTTGCCCCCATATCTTACATGTCCCACCACATTCACATCTATTCACACTAAGTACCAAGCCTCTGAAGTAAGGATTGATAGTGGCACATTTAAACTATCCCAGGGTGCCAGGGAGATGGCTCAGTGGAATAAGCACTTCCCTGGCAAGTGGAAGGACTTGAGTTCAATCCCCAGTTCCACAAAAAAAAAAAAATTATGGGATAGTAGTTTGGGGGCAGGGGAGATGGTTCAGTGGAAAAAGTGCTTCTCTGGCAAGTGCAAGGGCCTGAGTTCAATCCCCGATTCCACCAAAAAATAAAATAAAATAAAATAATAAAATAAACTATCCCAAGCCATGTGAACCTGTTCTGTAGTGCTGGAGAAGTGAGATTGGCACAGTGGTTCTGTCAATAGCCCTAGATCCACCCATCCTTTGTCTTGGTTTCCTGAACCAAGAAGAAAAGATGCCAGCTGAGCCAAATCTCCTGTAAGGCCAGGCAACTCTGTGATCCGAAGCCTTTCTGGTTTCTTGAGATAGGTCTTCTCTTTTATTTCTCATCATTTTCTCTAGTCTACCTCTTTTGGGTGCCATCTTTCAAAAAAGTAAGTGCTATCTTTTAATATTGTCCTGACACCAATCACAGCTCTCTTGGAACAGTATGGGAACAACACATCCCTACAGAGCTCTGGGATGTCAATTTTATGTCCCAGTTGGCTAGGCCTGGGTACCCAGATATTGGGTCAACCATTATCCTGGCTGTTTCTGTGAAGGTGATATTTTATGGCTGATGGTTTTGAGATTAATATTTATATGGCTAGATTTACAGCACTAAAGATTACCTTCCATAATAGGAATGGGAATGGCCTCATGCAAGGGCTTTAACAAAACAAGTGATGACCTCCCTGGCACAAGAATGGATTCTGCTGACAGATTTCCTATGGCCTCAGACCATGACTCTTCCCTGGGCCTCCAGCCTCTTGGCCTATTTTACTGACTTTCAGTTGATCAATCCTCCCTAACCCATTGAATTAATCTCTTCAGATAAATCTCATATTTACTCTTCATATGCATAAGTCTCCATGACTTTATTTCTCTGGAGAATACTAACACAAGCAGATAATGTATAGTGGCTCCTGCTCTAGGTAGCTTGTGATTGATTATGAAAGAACTCTCCCCAGATGCTATAAAGTAGCAACCTAGTCTTTCAGAACGCTAATAATCCCCTTAGCCACTATAAGGAACCATCTTTCTCCAGTTCCCTAGCCTAAGAAGGACAGTAACAGTTCTAGTTCCCTCCTTTCTTTTATCACTTCACTACAGCTCCATGAATCAGTCTACCAAAACCAACTTTCTTTCCCACTGGTGTGTAAACTCTTTGAGGCCATGAACCTCCATCACTGTAGCACCTGTCGGGAAATGTCACCCAGCAGAAACTCAATAATGTGAATAGATAAAGGTGCACAGTTTGTTCACAGAGATACTGGAAGGGAAAGCCTGACCTAACTTACCCTCAAAAACTATCCCACACATGCACGTGTATCTAGTTTACTTCTGCATACCTTCCCTGAAAAATGACTTACCCAGCAGAACATCACACGTTGTGGTTATGAGAATGGATTTTTTTCACTGGCTCCAGTTCACATGGTTTAAATAGCATTTTATTTTGCTATGAGCTTTATTTTCATTTGAAACTCTACCAATGTGAAATCATTTGAATCAAACCAGATGCAAGCATTCAGAATGCCTCTCTGGTTCTCTCCAGCCTGCTTCACATGTGAAATGACTGAATTCCACTTGAGTTCAAGTTAAACCTCCTCTAGGATTCCTCTTCTCTTCTGACAGCCTTTCAGACTCTTCTATTCTTCTCCAGCTGCTTTGGGGTAAAACCAAATATTTTTCAAGGTTATTTTTTGACACCTATTAAATATGTAAGTGCAGAAGTATGCATATTCATTCCATGAATGTGTATTGTTTACACACACAGCTCATACACATGACCACACATTGTCCTCTTAGTCCATTCTAGATTATATGAATCTATAATAATAGACTACTGCAAGAATAATGTCTGCCTTAACATTAACAGAAACGTGAGGATAAAGTTTCCACTATCACATACAGGACTACTTGGGTATGTAGGCTTCTAGTGTGGTTGGCATATGAGAAAAGAAGACTTGTTCCAGATTTAACATGAAACCCCAACCTAGCCTAAACATTAAGGGACTTTTGCAATGTAAGATGCACATAAACATAAAAAACTTAGCTTTGCAATTATAGCATATCCTCTCTTAACCATTGTTTTCTTCAAATTCTGCTTGGGAAGACTCACCCAACATGCCAAGCAATCAATAGATCAGATTCTGGACTAGTGACAAAACATCATTTTCCACCCATACTCTAGATGAATAGCCCCTTGTGGTAGGGCTATGTGGAATCACTCACCTTCATTTCAAATTGATATTTTATACATAAAAACATTCAACATTCCAAAATGTATATATGCCACTCACCTAGAGGAAATATTTTTAAAATGCAAATTCAACAAAGAAAATTATGTACATTGAAATATACACACATATGAGAAAACAATATTTTTCTTTTAGATCCAGGAAAGAAAAAAATGCAGTCCCTTTGCGTTTGCCTCTTTGGAGCCATTGTGCAGCTGACAGAAGATGAGAGAGGCAGAGAGCTGCTTCCCGCCAGCTGACACCAAGCCCGGAGGGCTCCCTGGGTGACTTGTGCAGGTGCTGGTGACAGCTCTGCTTGCACAGGTGGGATGTAGACTTATGCTGAGAGGGCAAAGGTCACATGGACTCAGGATCATGTGTCAGGTGCTTCAGAGCCTTTTCTGATCCTCACAACAATCCCTCTAATACCAGGTATCATTACACTTTTCTCACTAATTTGTTTATTAAGTTGTACAAAAGCAAACAGATTGCCCCTAAAATGAAAGAAGAATAATTAAAATTGAGTTGAATTTTAGAACTGGCTGAATCAAAATTAAGTGCCTTTTCTAATTCTGTATCCTGGAATAAGAAGGTTATTTGTTGAATAATCCTCTTCTGTGCCTCTTTCGTCTGCACATTTCCTGGCTCATTACAAATTAAAGATACATAAAAAATATGAAAAATGCAACCAGGAAGGAAAGAAGTCTTCAATTTTCTTAAAAGATCGAAAGATAGAATAGGTCTGTGTTTTCAGTTGAACGGTACGAAAAAATTATGTTGAAATCCTCATCTTTGTACCTCAGAATGTAACCTTACTCTCTCATAAGATTGCTTTGGTTTGGTTTGGTTTGGTTTGCATTCTGTGGTGCTAGAGATCAAACCCAAGGCCTCATATACGCTGGGCAAGTGCTCCACCACTGAGCTATGTCCCCAGGTAAATTAAATTACACAACTTACAGTACTTCGCACTGAGAGTCTTAAGAAACTACCGTGTGGCCTGTAAACTCCCCCCTCCCCATAGTCCACTCTTTCCCACTCCACGGGGGATGCACATGTGCACTCAAATTTCCAAAGCACTTACTTGAAAAGAAGAATTTCAAACAGGATAGGCAGTAAATCTTGATTTGTTGACCAGAGAAAGAATGAGATAAAAATGCTTTCAGAAGGCTTTTCTGAAATTATATCTTCTGCAACTCTGAAGGCTCCAGAAAGCACAAGTAGGCTTCCAGATAGAAGTAAGTGACTATAGGTCACACCAAGAATATAACCAACAAGTAAGGAGGTGCCCAGAATAATTAAGACAGAGCCATCAAGAAAAAACCCACAATGACTTTGGGCATACATGCTAAAAATGGCTTCAAAGTTATAAGAATTTTGAGGCAACTAGGTGATACATAGCAGAGGCAGCAACATTCCCTACAGTGACCAAAGGAAAGAAAGGGGGACCTGGGGAAGGACTAGGGACAGACCAGGCTCTTGGTCACCAAGTATGTATTAAAAAGTACTAGTGAGCAAATTTTTGTCTTATTTTTTTCTTAAAAGATATTGTTGGGAGTGCTTACAAATGGATAAGGACAATGTGGCACTTGTGAACATTAGAGTACCACACTGCCATAAAGATTAATGTGAGGCATTCGTGAGTAATATAACCTGAAAATATGTGAAGTGAAATAAGATACATAAATTTGAATGTTATATGCTCTCTCTTATATGAAATACATGTACGAAATTATGAATCACAACAAATCATGCTGGTGGGCTGAAGAGATAGCTTGGCAGTGTAGGTGTCTGCCTGGCAAGCACAAGGTCCTGGTTAGATCCCTGGTACCGAATGCCGTGCAGACCTTGGAATGCTAGGCACACCAGGACGGCCACTGAAACCAGGCATGGTGGCATATGCCTGTGCACCGGCGCTGGAGAGGCTGAGACAGGAGGATCACTTCGAGTCTACACTGCATAACGAGACCCTGTTCCCAATAAATAAATAAAATGTTTTTTTAAAAAAATGTAAAAGAATATTTTTGGTTTATATTGTACTCTGAGTACTTTGAAGATAACAATACACAGTGTAATACCTATGTTATTCTTTTACAATTTGGTTATCAAATTTTGCTTGATTTCTTTATAAAATAAAAAAAAACCTATTCCACAAAAGGGAATACTGATGGAACAGTCTCCCTCCAGAGCACACAAGCCTGACACAGACTGGCCCAGTCACTGACTGAGTTAGGGGTACTTGCTGTGTATACTCAGGAAGAAAAGTGGAATGGAATAAAGTATTGAAATGAGGTGGGAGGATGAAAATATGAATAGACTGTTCTAGTGCTTGGCAATGCTACAAAGGGGGAAAAGTGTCTACCTGAAGCTCAGCTTTAAAAAGTTCTGTGAAAGGGCAAAAGAGAACTTCCCAGAGTACCCTGACAGAATGCTGAGAGAGTTACATCTAAACAGCTGCTTGCTGGTAATACGTCCAAATACTTTCAACCTGGGATTTAATGCTTTTTTAAGCTTCTTTTCTCAATTATGGACATGACACTCCAAAAGTCAATATAATCTAGTAACAATGATAACAAATTTAATTCTTTGCCTGAAATTTCCACTTTTTCTCCAAATTCTTGAGTCATATACAAGACCTTTATTAAATTCTGGCAAAATCAAATCATCCATACAGTTTAATTCCTGTTTTAAATTTTGTAGCAATTAATATGTTCTCTTCAGATTAAAAATATGTTCTACGAAAAACATCTGTTTTATACATGAGAGTGATTGCTGAAAACAGTTGTCTACAATTATAATTGCAGGCAAGCTTATCTGGGACCCTTATTTTTTTGAATAATAAATTGGGTGGCCCAAAAGGTATGTTTAGGGTTTAAGAAAGGCATTCCAATGAGTACTATATCGAGAGTTGATGAGAACTGTATATCAGCACTTAATATCTAGCACGGACTGAAAAATAACTAAAAGACAGAAAAAAAAACCCTCTGGAATAGCCATCTTCCACTATCCTCCTCCACACATATACAGCCAACGTGTTTCCTGTATTTTTAACACAGGAAACATTTGTGGGATAAATATAGAAAAGGAAAGATTGGATTGTGCCACCAAATCAGCTATACTTCCAATAAATCAGAAGGCCACAGGTCCTCTTGTCCTGGTTCTTTCTGCTTATCTCATTTCAAGGAACAATTCTAAAACTAGAGACTTCCATGACATTCCTGTGAACTTCAGTTTTATAAATTTCTTAAGAAATCACTTGTTTCCTTTCACTGATATACATTGTAGAGCACACACATATACATTTTAGATACTGATCCTAGACTCTTTACATTAAGCCTAAATTATTAGTAGTACACTTAAGGTATTATTCTATATAATTTGCATGAAATTATGTGATCAAATAGAAGTTTAAATGATGCAATTTCAACAACAACTTAAATTCAGCTGAAATTTATGTATCCCCTGACTTCCTACAGCCAACTTCATGAGAGAATTCTGTTCCTAACAACTCCTGCGTTAGAAGTTGTCCCATGATACTGCTTGGTTTTTGTTTTGTTTTGTTTTCTTAAAACAGGGTTTCACTATACTGTTCAAGGTGGCCTTAAGCTCACATTGTAGCCCAGACCGCTCTCAAACTCTCAATAACCTTCTTGCCTCAGCCTCCCAAGTTCTGGGATTACAGGTGTACACCAAGACACCCAGTGCTTTTGTTTTGGTTTGGCTTGGTTTGCTGTAGTTTGATGTGGTTTGATTTGGGGTCTTTGCTGCTGTTTGTTTGTTTTGATCCACAGATTTTATTACCAAAGTGTTGACCTCTGCTTCTGGAAACTCCATTGTAAAAATTTCATTATTCAAGAAGATGTAGAATTGTCTTTAACAAAGAATCTTTCTCAGAATGGAAAGTTTCCCCCACATGTGTTATTAAAGAAGCTTGCAAGTTGACAATGTCTCCTACCTAAATGTCCCTCTAAACTGGAAGCTTAATGTCAACTAATGCTATGTTATCCAGGCAATTGAATTGAAGTGGGGAAAAGCACAATACACGAAGAATATGGTGTACCTGCTTCACATGTCTGAGTACTGTGAATAGAAAACTCCAAATGGGCTTCAGAACACTCTGGAATATCACTGTTCCCTTGATACATTATAACCATTATAACCATTATTGTCATGACTCTTTCTCTATCCCTCTGTCCCTCCCTCTGGAGCACACTCATACATGTAACATTCATAAATGTTAAAACCAGCAATGTGCTTTGTGATTTTTCTGGCATTGATTCATACCACCAGTCAGTCATTTCTTCTCTTCGAACTTACTGAAATCATAATGATTCATAAGTTTTGGTTAGAATGGCCATATGACACACTGTTGTAGAAGCAGCAAGACTATTGTATTACACACATAAATGGGTTTAAAAATAATAGAATAGCTGTACGCTTAACTAAATCTACTATGCCAGAGGCTCATACCATCTTTTACTCATACTTGATACAATGAAAATTTAGCCACTATAAATTCATGTGGTAGAGCTTTGAAACTAACAGTTTCTTTGTCCCTGTCCCTGGAGAACAACAATTAGAAGGTAATTTGACTCAGGTGTTTTAGATAAGAGATGAGACTCTAATGCAAACATCTTCAGATTCCATGAAACCAAGATTCTCAGAGAGATTCTGAAGTGACTGGGAAGAATAATACTAAAGGATAAGAATTCTGAGTAAAATAACTTCATTTTAAATAGTCAACTCAAGAAAAAATGACCTCCCAAATGATCAAAATTGGAAAATCAAATGTTGAACACAATCTGGGACCAAAATGAAGCACAGAATTGTTCAGAGTTAAAAGCAAATTTCAAAGTCTAATCAGCCTCTTCACTGGGCAGATAAGAAAATCAAGTATAAAAAAAAGAAAATCAAACATCAAAAGGCAATGATCTTGGGCAAAGGAGATAGCACAGCAGTCTAAACACCTGCCTGGCAAGCATGACATCCTGAATTTGATCTCCAGTACTGCATGTTCTGCCAGCCCTGGAACTCTGGGAGCACCACTTGAGCCTTTGAAACTGGGCGTGGTGGAACAGGCCTGTCATCCCAGCCCTGGGAAGGCAGAGACAGAAAGATCACTATGAGTCCATGCTGTGTAGTGAGACCCCATATCAAATAAATAAATAAATAAATAAAATGATCCTTCTGAAACCATACAATTATAACAACATTTGGACCCAAACCTACAAGTTGTAATTTATTTCTTTCTACTATACAAAGAATGTTTATCTGCCATACAAAATTAAGTTCTCTAAATAATACAGATGACACTACAATTCAAAAAATGTAAAAATTACTGAGTTTTACCTTATAAAAGTTGTATTCATCTTTGTACTTAATTATAAGCATACTAAAATAGACAAGGTTACCTTCTTATCAAGCCATTCAACATTTTTCCTTTAAAAATCTTTTTAATAAGATGTAATAGTTATATACATTTATGGGACATTTATTTCCACTTTATTGCTTATTTGGAAATCCTTTTTTAAAATGAAAATTCCTTCATCACAGTCATAACTTTCTGTCATCCACTGAAAAGTGAGACAGAAAAACATGTTAGTTTCTCACTGCTAAGATGGTGCCAACAAAATACAGGGTCATAATTCCAGTTTCTTTCTCAGGACACTCAAATACAAAACTAAGTTTTCATCCCAGTTCCCTCCTCCGATTATTATTTGGAAGAAAAGTAACGTGCCAAGTTTCTCTCTCACCCAAGAACATCACTGTATCATATAGCAGAGAACACAATGTGTTATACAGACTGTCACGCTGATTCCATTCTAACTGGAAACCATGTGACCCTGACACTTCTTGACGTAACATCTTCTCTTAATTAATGTCATGTCTAAGTTTATAATCTGCCTGAAAATAGATTCCATGAATTTGTCCTACTGATCTCTCTAATGGAGGGAATCCTCCTTGGCAATGAGCCTGGAGTTCTCTCAGGGTCAACCCCAACATCAAAAGGCTTGTCGGCACCCAGGCTGTGAGGATCTAGGCCACTGTGAGATAAAACAGTAGGTTGGTCATAGGGCAGGAAGGAAAACATGATAAGAATGTATGAAGCACTGATATAAATTAGACCCACCACCTGTTTGCTGAAGTCCCATTCTCTCTCAGAAATACTAATTAAGCAGAGAATCACAAGCAGAAAGAGTGAATTTAGCACTTTCTGGATGTTTCTTCTGTTTCTTTCTCCCCACTGCCTGATGCCCACTCCTCCTTATCTGCCCTTCTGTGACCTAGCCATGCACAGCAATATTGTCCTCCAATCTCACGGCTTTTCCAAACTTTATGAAGCTTCCTTCCCTACCAGGCAGCATATATCAAAGTAAATTTGTCACTTGTATTTGGAGAGAAAGTCTTGCAAGGAAATGCACTTCTCTCAAAATGTAAATAGCTTAAAGTCAGATTTAGCATGTTTATTTTCACAAAGGGCATTGTACATCTTCAAAGAGGGATTTGTTGATCCACAGGAATGATTTTCTATTACAGAACTTTGAAGATACCTGGGAGGACAAAAGTATTTCAGAACTTTTAGAATCCCAGTAGATGAGTCGCCTCACTAAGTAGATATCCTTAGGTCTAATGTAAAACCAAAATGGTCAACTGGGGAGATAGCTCAGCAGTCTACGTGCCTGCCTGCCAAGCACAAGATCTCTGGTTCAATCCTTGGTACCACATGCCAGGCCAACCCCGGAAACCCAGGCATGCTGTGCTGGCCACTGAAACTGGGCGTGGCGGCACATGCATGTAATACCAGCACTGCAGAGGCTGATACAGGAGCATCACTAGGAGTCTGAGCTGCGTCGTGAGACCTCATACCAAATTAAAAGATTTTCTTAAATTAAAAATAAAAAGGTCAAAACCAATGACTTTAGGCTCAGAACCTTGAAGTGCTGGTTATGATTTACCAAGCTAGAGCCAAAAAAATTGCTCCACCTCTCCTCTCTAATTTATTCCACTGAGAAATAGGGATATATACCATAGAGCCCTTTCAAGGAACTCATTAGAATAACATATGCAAAAACATACTTGATAGATATCAGTTACCTTTGTTGTGAAATGTGTCATTTTCTCATATCAATCATTGAGGCAATACCTACTGCGAGTCCCAGGTTTTTAGAGGATTATGCTAAATCACGCATTGACAGAATTTTCCTCCAAAAAGCTAGGTAGTAAACCACTTTGGATTCATGGATTAGTACCTGTCAACTATAAAACTTTCCAGTCATTAGAGTAAAACATCAATAAACAATGTCTGAAGGAATGGATATGGATAAATTAGGTCTACAAGACATAGAATCCCAACCTCTATTCTAACAAAAAAAGTATCAAAATAGCATATGTGTTTATGACAAATATGAAAGAGGAAGGTTATATATCTCTCCTTTATACTTACCACTCATTTTCTACCACTTTCAATAAGAAATATACATCCCAGTGTTTATTCCCTTGACTTTCATTCTAGCTACTACAAAAACTGTTCCTCTAGCAAGAAGCTTAGCAAGCAAGCTGTCAATATAACATGTTCTTAATGAAATGACATATTTTCTATGCCATATGGTCCCACATGTGTGTGGAGAGGTTCAGGAGAGGCAAGAATTCTGTTGGTGCCTGGAGACTCACAAACACCCCTCCCTTTCTCTCTCCGCATGAGTGACAAAATTCAGGCTTTTGTAGGGGAAAGAGTAGCTTGTTGTTTAAGGTTTATCACACAAAGAAGCTTCCATACCATAATTTTCCTATTTCAGACTGTTTTAGTCCTCACATCACAGCCTCACTCAAACTTTCCAAGTGCACCATTGCTAGGAATTCTTACTTCCCATTTGACTTCCTGCTTCTCCTTCTTTTCCTGGACTTAGACCTACCATTATAGATTTTTAATTGAATCACCCACCAACCTGACTTGAGGAGATACAAACCTTGCCTCAAAGAACTGTCAGTATTTCAGGGAAGCTGGCACTATTAATGGGAGCCTTCCCACCAAATGCCTACAGGAGCGCAGCTCAGGAGAATGCAGACCATGACTCAGACTCCAGGCCTTCCCAAGACAAGCCACTCTCCACCCACATGCTGGAGGCTGTGTGCATTCAGGAGGGTGAGTAGGCTGGTGTCTCTACTTGCAGGAAGGAAAATAACCATCAGGGCAGAACACACCAGGAAATGCTAGAGTAGAAAAATTCTAGTCTAGTTATTACTAGGACACACTACCCAGGAACAAATAGTGTGAAATTAGCATGCCTTCTTTGGCAATCCTGAAATAAATGCAGGTAAATGGCCAAGATGTCTTTTCATCCTACCACCTTCTATCATTTTAAATACTGGTTCCCAGCACACCACTTACCCCATGCTCAGAAAAGGCCACACCAAAAAAAAAAAAACATAAATTTAATTTTTTCTCCAACTCCACATGCACTATAGTTTTTAATGATGCAACAATGCATATTACCCATGAGCCAGACAGATTCAGATGGGTTAAGGCTTTCTTTCGTGCACTATAATTTCTCTACATAAGAATCTAATGTGCAAGAGTAGGTGCTGTACTGAAGGACTATCCATAGAGGCCAAAAGAAGATTATACAAAAATGAGATTCTTCACTTAAGGCCTCTCTCTCCAGGTAATACGGATTGTCATAGTTGTAAATTTTCCACTTTCCAATCTAATCTTTCTCAAGAGTTCACTGCTTCCAAGTTCTAAATGCTTTCAAAGTCCACTTCCCTTCCTACACAGGCTTCCTGTCCATAACATGGAAATAGCTCTAGCCTCTCAATTCATTGCTTTCAGTATCAACTTTTAGAACATATATATCCAACATGGAAGTTTGTCTCTTTTGTGAGAATATGGCTTTGGAATCTCCTTCATCAAAATAGGTTTGCAGGCTTGTTAAAAATATAGATTCATGTATTCTTCTTTTGGAAATACTGAATTACACTGAGTAGGCAATAACTCAATTGCACTCCTTAGGGCAAGTCAGCCTTAAACTTGCCCTTCTCTATTCAGTAATTCTCCTGTACATTGAGCCTTTTGAACTATTGACTTAATAAATGTAATCTCCAAAAGGTGGGCCTCACCTCTTCCTCGTGTTCATACCAACTAGACTGCTCACAGACTCTTCTGCTCTCATGGATCTAGAGAAATCTGATAGAATTGATTGTCATGGTAGCTTATTGTTTCTTCAGGTTTTCTCTGGAAGCATAGGCTGGAACTCTCAAGGGTGTTATTTGTTCCCAGATATTGAAGAAAAGATTTTCCTTCCCACAAACCCAGACAACAGTCTACCCATCCTTATAACTGTGCACGACCTCCAACCCAACACATGGTGGAAGGTAGTTGACTATAGCAGGAATGAAATCTGAGTCATGATCTGGGGTGTAGTCTGTTGGCATTTAGTGGGAAGGCTGATGTTCCTAGAGATAATTTCACTGAAATACTGAGAGTTCCTTGAGAGCTCTTGGGGATAAAGGCAGCATCTTTATCCCCAAGAACTAGATCTATGTAGAATCCAGTGAATATTTGCTGAATGAATGGATAATGTCATAAAATGTAACCAATCAATAAATGAACAGATCCATAAATAGTTCACTCAGTGAGCTGAACACATTGAAGGCATTTTTGCTATCATAGGCATGACTTCTGAAAAAATAATTCAGCATATCTGAAGTTTGATTTGATCCTGGGGAATGAGATTCTGGGAAAGGGTGACTGTAGGAAATAGTATGAGTTACATTCTCTTTCTGTGTTTATACCCACTGAGATTTCACTTTTAACCAATGCCAATAAATATTAACCTTTATAATTTATTCATTATTCCTACTGTTGAAATTATGGCAAGGCTCAAACATAACAATGTCCTCTACCATTGTTTGGGACAAGTAGAACATTCTTTAGAAGCATATGAACATGTGGGTGTGGGTCTGCGGTGCGTGGTGTAGGGCAGGATTGTGGAAGCCTGGAAAAAGTCATGCATTCAAGCTCAAAAAGCAAATTACACCTATTTCAGCAAATTGGAAATTGATGGTGTGTAACACTGAAAGCCTAGCAGTGGCTATTATTTCCATCTAGGCTATTATTAACTGGTAATATTTTCTCTAGTAAACACAGTTACCCGTAGCAACAGGATCATGTCATATAGACACAAGGGCTCCCTGACTTTGCCAGAGACATGGATAGTGTGTTAAATGGATTCTAGAAAATGCAAGGAGGCTTGCCAAAAACAATATTTTTGAAATCTTAAACCCAAATTTTACTTGAGATAGAGGAAAGAAAAGAACTCAGATAAAGCAGAGACCATGGGTTTTCATAACCCCCACTTCTGCTATTCTGTGTCTAGTGTGCATCAGTCAGGCAAAGAAGTGTCTGTTTTCTTATCTAAGGCAAACACTCCACTGTGCTGGGGTGCACTCCCATGCCCCTTGCTCAGGTACTTGTTTACAATGTCAAAGATCAATTCTATATTCAATAGTTTCAGTCTCCTCTCTCATGACGTCTGCCTATCAATTATTTTAAACCAAATATTTGTATTGGTATGCAGCACATAGGTAGATACACAAATCATAACAATACAGAATGGTATTGGTAAGCTAGTTCAAAGTGAGTACACCGCTGCAACCTAACCATACAGTTGAGAAACACGCTATGACAGCATTCTCGATTCAATAAGCTACTTTAAGTTAATTTTTTATATGTGAAATTTATATAAATTGAATTTTTTCTATATATAAAAATGTCTAGCTTTATCTACTCAGGCCCATAAAAGCACCATCCATGACTTACAGGTAACAGGGCTCTGTTTACTTCACGGCAATATTAGTTCCTAAGGTTTCTAGTGCAAAGTACCCCAAACTCAGTAGCTTAAGCAAAACAAAAAAAGTATTTCTCAGAATGCTAAAAACCAGATATCAGATGCTGATGCATGGGCAAGATTGATTCTTGGAGGAGAACTTGTTCTATGGCTCTTTCCTAGCTTCTGCTGGGCAGTGAGCACAGCATCCTCTTGGGCTTCTCCATGCACCATCTGCTCCTGCCTTCCTGTCCATGTGGCTCTCACACACATGTGTTCTTCCTGTGTGCATCTCTTTCTCACATGCCATGTTCTATCAGCTTAACTGGCCATTTTGGTTTAGGTTCCTCCTTCCATTCCATTATTAAATCCTTTTAACTAATCTGATTGATTGCATTTCCAGTAACCTTATTTCCAAATAAGGCCGTTTTCTCTGATAAGGAGTTAGGACACATGAATTCAGTGGTGAGCACAATTCAACTCATGACAAGTGCTATAAAGTATCTTATTATACAACTAGATTACAAGTTTCTAATTAATCCTGCTACTGATGCTATTTGATTGTTCCCCCGAAGAGTCAAAAGCATGAAGTTTGTATTTGGTGTTGCTCACTTCCCTATTCTAGTCTTTCATAAAGATAGACACATATTCCTCCACCCATAAAGTTTTTTTCTCTGACATTTTTCATCTTGTTTAAGCTCCTTAATAATTAATTACAATGTGGCATTCAGTGACTTGATCTTTGGAAGCAGCCCTCACACATGCTTCCCTTTAGAGATTCCAGAAGTGCAGTAAACCATTAAACATAATTGAATGAATCTCTAAAATTCAGCTCCAGGACACAGGAAATATTTGGGGAAAGCTCGTTATGAGAGTTTTTCTCAAATCAAACAAGATATCATGAGGAAGACTTGCATTACATACACTGACCCAGATATGAAACATATATATCACAGAATAAGATGGCAAAGTATGTATTAAATATCATCCCAAAACTCATCTCAAGCATCCGTATTTTTGAATAGAAAAAAATTGATTTTACAGGAATGAGAGGTCCTGCATGCATGTTGGCTGAGCCCAGGGTGAACTAATTCAACCAGCACGATGTGCTCAATTTATTTCAACATGTGTTTCAAG
Organism: Tympanoctomys barrerae; assembly: GCA_002564285.1. NCBI lineage: Eukaryota > Metazoa > Chordata > Mammalia > Rodentia > Octodontidae > Tympanoctomys > Tympanoctomys barrerae. Next base: position 17,781 of record NDGN011486360.1, read on the forward strand.
GGCAGGGGAAGCAAAACTAGTATTCAGATACATTCTTGTTTCCATTCTGCAGGCTCATACTTCATAGGTTCTGTGAACAACTTAACAACAGTGGAGCAGGGGATGGTGTCTGCCCTTGGAGATGAGGGGAGTGATATCTGATGAACAATATGTAATCTACAGCAGGAAATATGAGAAGGTTCTCTACAGAGAAGACACTGGGGAGAGAGGGAAAGAAACAGAATTCTTCATACTTCACGTGGTGATTTACCCAGATCACCTTAGTATTTCCAGAGAGGATATTTTTCCTCTCTAATGTGATTAAAAAGACATAATGGTGATGGTATTAACCTTCTAGGATTACCATAACAAATACCACAGATTGGTTGGTTAAACAATGGAGATTAATTTTCTTGCAATTTCAGAGGCTGAAATTTCAAGATCAAGATGTCAGTGGTGTTGGTTGCTTTTGAAACTTGCCTGGATATGAAGATGGCTGCCTTTCTCCTGTCTTTGTATGATCCACCCTCTGTGTCCTGGCCTTTTCTTATGAGAACACTAGTTACACTGCATTCAGACTCACCATAACGACTTCACTTTACATTCGGAAGCCCCCAGGGTTAGATTTTCAGCATATGAGTCTTAAGATACAGCATTCTTGGCTGTAGAGAATTGGGACTGAGACAGAACTGAGGTAGGTTTGAATTCTACATCTGGTACTAATAAACTTGATGACCAATTTTTACAAACTCTCTGAGCCCTAGTTTTCCCACTGCTAAAACTGAAGATTATAATATATCTCCAACATATTGATTCACTATTGCTTTTAGAAATAAACAAGATATTGCATGTCAAATGTTCATTTCAGTGTCTGACAAAGAATAATAAAACTCCCAAATAATTGTGATTACTTATTATATTTAAATTATATATATAGCAAGGAACACTTTATGTCAAGTACCAGAGACAATACAGTAAATTTTAATTATAAAGAGGTATAATACAAAAAAAATCTCACTGAAGTAACAAAGAAAACTATTTAATATAATTTGAAGTCCAGGAGCAATTCTGAAATATTATTATGTCTTTTGGTATCAACATATTCTTAACTAATAGTATTTAGACAAGATATCATGTCTGCATCTTGTACTATGAATACTATGAAGTCAACAATATGCAATGTATTAATTATTGTAACTGTCCTATTAACCTGTTTTGAAACTGCCTCATTGTTACTTTTTTCTCAATAAAATTAATATAAAAAAACATGTTCTTGCAAAAATTACAAAGGAAAAAGATTTTAGGCTTTCCCTAAAAAGTTCCTTTGAGCTAGATATTCATATCATTGTGTTGATTTTATATTTGAAGAAACTGGGACACATGGAAATTTCATGATTTAACTCTCAACTTGGAGTCAGCAAAAGATTACCTACTACTAGAACCCAGTCTTTTCCTGACAGCCTGGCTCACAAATCTAAACTGAACTGACTTCACTCCCTTCTTTGCTTTGATGATCATATACAGCTTGATTGGAAAGTTACACTATATAATTTCACAGAGATTATATTCCCCTGAAGATCATTTTGTAAGTAAATGTTTTGAAACCAAAGATAATCACTGCTATATACCCATAACCCTTTTCCTTATGCCATATTCTCCACTGGGAATTTAACCAAGCTAAAGTTACGCTCAGAGTCTCTGTAACTGGAACTGCTCTTCCTTTCGGTAGGCCTTTGGGATAACCTCCACCCTTGCCACTAAAGAACATATGCACAGAAAACAGAGGCAGTACTCCCAACATGAGTTCTGGCAACATAATACACTGAGATGAATCAGAGCCTGATTCTTTGTATCATAAGACATTCAAAAGTGGGACATCCTGCCCAGAAGCTGTGAAATAGGCTCCTGCCTTCTGGACATCACAAAGACTCTCCTTTCTGAGAAATTTCATCACTGCTCTGCTTTATCTGTAGGAATATCCCCAGGTTCAAGGATTCTCCACTCTAGTTACCAGATTACTCAGGTTACCATTCTCTCTAGGTTAGTGACAAAGCACTAAGTTACAGTTGAAAACAAGCAAATACTTCACTTTGTCCTGGGCAATCTACATTCTCTGCATTTTTAATTTGTTTTAAAATTTTAGACTATGCTGTTAAACTGTTTCAGTAACATTATGGTATTGTCCTTCCTCTTCAGAAGTAAATGAATAAACCAAACTAAAACAATTAGTCTCCCCAGGAGTTTTGCAATTTAGAAAGCAACATAAATTCCCAGGGAGACAATGTAAATTATTCAGCTGCAACACCTTGACAAAAAATATTATTAAATAGTTATTTTTGTCTACATTTCCTGGATCTTGCCTGGTTGTTAACTTCTTAAGAACCACATTCTCCAGACTTCCTGTAGTGAGAAAGATTATCTAGTACCTTCAGGAAATACATTTGTGCTACCTTTGTCTTAATAAATCTGGTTAATACTAAATCTACCATTTTTCTCTGAAGTCTCAACAATGATAATACAGAAAAGACTTCATAGGTCATCAGATGCCATTCTATAAGTTCCCATAGTACACAGACACATTTATATAAGTCAGACCCCAAGAACAAACTTTGAGGTCTATTGTTTCTCATGTTGCACTTAATTCAACACCAATCTCCGATATTCACTCCTAATCAGACTCTGGTTTAAAAATGAACAGAGTCCACCAAAGAGGTATACACATTTCAGGAAAAAAAAAGTAGGATAAATATTTTAAGACTGAATCTATTGCAACATCATAAGATTCCTGGGCCTATACAATGCAAGAGGTGCTCAAAGTAGTGGCTATTAAGCTGCCAGACATTTATTAATATGGCAAACTACTATTTGGGTAACCTTGGTCACTGAGAGTGCTGCACATGCATTTTCAATTTCATCTCTAAGGCTCAGCAGTGTAGTGGGTTCTCGGAAATATACAACATCCTCTAAGGTTCCCTATATGAGGGTAAGACCATCTGTTCTAAAAACATTACACTATTTTTCTTTTCCTGAGGTGTGCATCCATTCTTGGCAGGCTCTGTATCCTATATTAAACTATCTACAGTTTAACATACAAATGCATAACCATAGTCTTGTAGCAGATCAAGTCACTCAATCTGGATATCTGGGGACACTACAAGTACTTTAACAATAGTATGTCTTTTTCCTTCCCAGATCCAATAAAAGGTGATTTACATTCAACCTAACAAGTATAACTCTTGGGGAGGTAAATCATCATTTTAGGTTTTAGTGGTTTTGTCTTTCTTCTCTCTTAGCAAAATTGGAATGTTTTCTCTTATACATGAACTGTGTATGGGGAGATAAGATCCAATGTGGACCCCCCTCTCGGTGTCACAGGTCATTTCTCAACTTATATAAACTTTTCTTTTTCTGGTGGACTGCAGGAAAAGCAGACCACAAGTAGCTGTTGCTTTTTTTTTTTTTTTTTTTTTTTTGTACAGGATCGCACTACGGAGATCAGACTCCTCCTATCTCAGCCTCCCCAGTGCTGGGATTACAGGCATGCGCCACGGCTCCTGCATGGCCCTGGAGCTCACACAGCAAGCTGGCTCAGGAATCGAAGCCTGCTCCTTGTGCTTCCAGGTAGGCACTTAGACCACCAAGCCATCTCCCCAGCCTGAGCCTTCTGCTTTTAATATCACCAAATCTTAAAATTGAGTTTTTCAAAAGTCATGTTATTGTATGACGGATACCCTTTTGGAATGTTGTATTTTATTAATTAAGTTACTGCGCATCATCAGAGGATATATCAACATTTAAACTCAAAATCAGCCTAATTGATCGGAAAACATAGTCCTAAAACATAGTTCGAGAAAATGCTCAAATTGTGACGGGAGCTACGAAGAATTACAGGAAGATGACTTCTAATCTTCTTTTACAGGGTCCACCTAAAAATATCTCTACCTTTTAATATGAGAGTGAGCAAATGCTATGTCTCACTTCAAGGACAGAAAGAAAAATGGATGGCCGGTCTCAGAGCATTGTTATCTGTACTGTCGTTTGGGAAGAATTAAAACATCAAGATTTCACTATAGTTTATTACTTCACTCGTCATTATCCCACTGTATTGCACTTTGAATGCTTAAGAGGACAGCCAATAAAGTTTAATGAACAATGCTATGGTGCGTGGTCAACTATAAAATATCTCTCAAATAGTTTACATATTTCACAACTTATGGATTACACTTTTAAAGAAACATACTTAAAAATGGGCTACTGGCAGTTCTTTAACACTTGTTATAACTGACATACAAGTCAGAAGTCAACGTTTACATTGGATCGAACTTTGCATTTTTGCTTATTCTACCTAACAGCTGTTTGAATTTATGAATTTGATTATGTACTATATTCTACTTAGTTTAGTCTTGTGTCAAGTGATATTTTAAAATATCCTTGAATTATTATTTATGTTTTAATTTCCTTGTGATCATAAACCAAATGTTTGAGGAATTTGTTTAAGAAAACATGTCAATAACTGTAGATAGAACAGTTTTAGTAGACCAAAAGTGAGAACAACAATATCACTGGCTAAAGTCAGACACATGGTTTAAAGTATGAAGGCACAATTTTTTTTTCTTCACATTTTTGAAAAACATATATATGTTTATATGTTTCAATTATTATATATCAACATATACCAGAAAACACATACATACCAATATAACACAGAATACAAAGATAACCATATAATGATATATAAACAAAAATATTTTAAAGTAAAATTTATAAAGATAAAACATACAATAGTACTTCAGTTCACAAACTTAATTCATTCCATAATTATGATTGTGTTTGTCACTGGATGCAGAGTTGGCAAATAGAAGCAAAATTTTGCTAAACACTTCCTTTGGAAAACCAAATTATTCTCAAACAGAAACATTCATAAAACAAGATACTACTTTACTAACTGTATACATATAATTTTTGAATTTTTAATCAATACTCCCATCTGTATAGTATGACTCTTCATTTAGAGACATACACAATCTCATAGAATGATGCTTTTGTAAAGTAATAGAAACTAGATTAAATGTTGCTTTAAAAAAAACATAGTCCAAACCCAATTTCTATTGTCACTATAGTAGTTGGCATCATTTTGTCATTTAAGAGCAGAGTAGTAAAGGTTATAATGAGCACTTTTCAATGTCATCCACTCATCAAAATTCAGATCCCACAGGGCTCCACCTGTATGGATACCTGTCTGCAGCCAGTCTGCACACAGTGAGCAACCTGCAAATGATTGCTGTCCCTTAGTATGGTAGGCTAATTATGGATGGCGCCTTCCAAAAGGCACACATTCTCATCTCTGAAACCTGAACAGGTGCTATTTTATATGATCAGAGTCTCTGCACGTGTGATTAAATTCAGAACTGGAGATAAAGAGGTTAACTGGTAACCCAAGTCAGTCCAGTGCAGTGACAAAACATTTTATAAATGAAAAGAAAAAAAGTCACATTCAGTGGTAGATGTGAGCATGGAAGCAGAGATGAGAGGCAATGACACCGAAGATGTTGCACTGTGGATTCGGAACAGGGACAAAGGGCCCATGAGCTGGAAACACAGGTGGTCTCTAAAAGGTGAAAAAAATCAGGAAAATTGATTCTCTTCCCAGACTTGCAGAAGGAACCAGCCCTGATCACACATTTTAACCCAGTAAAACTCACTTTAGACATTTGACCTTTGGTCCTATAAGAGAATAAATCAGTTTTGCTTTATGCCACTAAATTTTTGGTAATTTATTATGGCACTCACAGGAAACCAAGATACTTAGACTACAGTAGAATATTCTCTCTCTCTCTCTCTCTCTCT
>NDGN011486361.1:0-15304 GCA_002564285.1 Tympanoctomys barrerae
GTTGTCCAAACCATCCTCCTTACATACATATAAATCTCTTTCCCCTGCTCCTTCTCCTGTCCTTCCCAACTCAGCAACTTTTTCCTTTGAATAAGTCCATTTCCTTTTCTCATTATCTATTGTACCTTTCAGATTCTATTTTTCTCTTTCAGGGTCTCAAACTAAGGAGACAACATGATGTTTGCATATGCAGGTCTGATTTATTTCACTTAAGGGTATGTTCTCTAAATTATTTATTTATTTATTTGGCACAGGGTCTCACTATGCAGTTCAGACTCAGAGTGATCTTCCTATCTCAGCCTTCCCAGGGATTACAGGTATGAGCCACCATGTCCAGTTTCAGTGGCTGGCACAGTGTTCCTGGGGTTCTGGGGCTGGCATGTTGTGTGGTACTGGGGACTGTACCTGGGTCCTTGCACTTGCCAGGCAGGTGCTTTTGCTGCTGGGCTATCTCCCCAGCCCAGTTTTTTCACTATTTTGAATCAAGAGGTAATAGATGCTTTGAGCATAAACACATTTCTCTCCAGGAAACTTTGGAAATTTGAGAATCTATCAAGAACACAAAAGTGCTATTTTATGAGAAAAGCTAGTAATTAGAACCTATATTTAAGGAGGCACCAGGAACATCTTAGTTATTAAGATAAAATATTTTAGTGTAACATTTGCGCAAAAAAAAGCCAAATCAATGTAAACAACCCCTTCCATGATGAACAAAATATTAATATTCGAAGTGAAGTCAGTGTTAGTGTTTCTTTATTTAGTCTTAGGCTTGGAGGTGGCTTTGCTCAGTGCTGTAGCTGATTCTGTCCAGCCCAGGGTGACATAAATGGTGTCTGGAAGAAACCACTGAGCAGCCCCAGGTTAAGGTGGAGCTGTGGGTGTCCCAGGAGAAGCGCTGTCTCAGCTGCCTTCTTCTGAAGGTTGGTACAGTTTGATGTATATAGAAGTGTGTGCTGGCCAAGATGGTGTGGTCTTACATGCCAGCTGTGTGACTGGCTGTGTGACCTTGCTGGGACACTACATCTCTGGTCCTCACTTTCCTACTGTCCTCCATGGAGTGATGACAAAGGCTTTTGCTTCCTGGTGGGCAGCAGAAAGTGGAGAATCCTTTGGGCTTGCGTCTGGCTCATGGCCAAGATGCAGGGCATGTTCACAGTGTCCCTAGTGGAGGGAGTCTGCACACTCACTTCTAGGTTCCATGGGAAGTGTTTAATGTTTTTCTTATATAGTTAGTTGACAGTGTTGTAAAATCAATAGACTTCACAACAAAAACCTCAGTTCCCTTTCTCCCTACAAAAGCCAGGAGATCAAGCGGCCCTAGGGCTAGCTTTATCTTCTCTACTGGTAACATTTGGCTTCATATACAGACTGGATGACCTTTTTTTTTTTTTTTTTAGAAGGTATGAGCTCTGCTCAGTTTACCCTAGACTAGGATTTTCAGATTCAGAAAAAAAAAAATATGCCCAATTAAATTGGATTTTCAGATAAATGGACACTTTTTCTATTTTGGAACAGGTTTGAACCCAAGGCCTTCACACTGAGCTAATCCTCAGCCATCTTTACTTTTTTTAATTTTAAGACAGGCCTCATTAAGTTGCTGAGTCACTCAGCTGGGCTGGAACTTCCGTTCCTCCTGCCCGGGTTTTGCATAGTGCTGGGATTACAGGTTTGTACCACCGTGGCTGGCTGAATAACTTTGTCAAGGTCTAAGGCTCTCCCATGTAGAAATTGGGCCATACTTATGCTAAAAGCTTATCTGCTGTTTTCTGAAATGATAAGACATACACTAAGAGTGATCTGTGCATCTGAAATCTGAAGCGCTCCTCCCGCCCTTCCTCCCTCCCCCATCACAACTTACAACCTCTGTCGTCCATCTGTGATGCCCTCCTGACCTCCAGAGGCCTCAGGGTGGAGGACCCCGGGATGAGAGAGTGCAGCACTTGGCGTAATTCCTCATGTGGAGGTCCCAGCTGCTTGATGAATTTCCCTAGAGTTCTGGAACCCTTGGCGGGGATGAAGCCATCTAACTTGGCTCTGTACCACTGAGTGCCCTGAACAGGCTTTCACACCTCAGAATAGAGTTAGGGCTTCACAGACCACTCTGTGAGCTGCCACACTCTCTCCTGCTGCTGGGGTCCTTGCAGTGGGAGAATCAGGCCTGAGAATGTTCCTCACAAGACCTCTCCCATGGCCAGGACATCAGGATGGTGAGGTCAGCCTACTCCCCTTGCCAAAGAGGGCGGGAGCTTTTGCACCAAGAACTACTCTTGCCTTCGCTTGGCAGAAGAGAGAAGTGGGTGCCAAGATCAAGGCTGGGGCTGCACCAAATGAAAATCTTCTATCTGGCTTCTCTCAGAGGGAAACCTATGAACTTGGTAGCAGAACTGGGTCCTCCCTCTACCCCAGGATGGCTCACATTTGGCTCAGAGGCCCTGTGTGGCCTCTTTCTGGGTGCTACAGTGGACTCACCCTGCTTCACGCTGATAGTGTCCTCCCAGCCGGCATCCTCAGAGCCAGCAGAGGTCTCCACACACTGGTGACTGTCTCAATTCTTGAGATGGACAAATGCCCTTAGTCATTCTTTGGAGGTCGGTACTAATGATGGTCTGTTTCACACTCACCCAACGGTACTGCACAGGTCAAAGCTCTCCCACTGTTTGCATGCCTCTCTCTACTCCTCTTCACTGCCCAGCCATGGTGTCTATCACTGCTTTCAACCATGGAGACTTGGCCCTGTGTCCCAGGGGATGTGGTGGTATATTTCATTGGTCATAGTGGAGGATGGGAGTGCTATTGGAATCACGTGGTACAGCCCAGGGATGCAGCTAAACATCTTGCTATGCCTATGAAAGTTCCTGCAGCCAAGAATTCTGTAGTACCAAATACTCAGTGCTGAGAAAACTGGCTACAGCAGGTATGAGGTGTGACTTGCTTGAGTGGCCAGGGCTGAGAGCTCATCCTACACATGCAAGTACCTGGACGTTCATAGAATTCATCTTAGATCTGCAGCTGGGCGAGCATCAGCCTTAGGACTCTACAGAGGAACTTTCTTTTCTTTTCCATTTTGTACTTGTACCTAGAAATAGCCAGACCAGCAATTCTAGGAGGACACAGGTTCTTATGTAACCTTTCCCTCTTTTCTTCAGGGGGGTTTGGATGTTGGCCTGGATCTCTGACTCGCACCTGATCCTAATCTCTGATTAACATCCTCAGATAAGAAGATTCCTTTAACATATTGGGGAAACAATGTAGCTTGGCAAGTCCTGCAAGATGAAAAGGTGGGGGGTGGGCAGCGTGGGCGAAAGGTAGTCCCAACTCCATGGGGACACGCAGCGCTCTGTCATCCCGGCATTATCAGCAAGCAGCATCGCCACTATTTGTGGACAGTAAATGTGGAACACTCTTATGTAACTGTGTGTGTTGGCAACAGCCAGCGGGACCTTTTCTTCCCGGCGCCCTCTTTGCCTTCTGTTCCCTGTGAAGTATTCTTTTGGGCTCTGTTGTTTTCTCCTGGACCTCTCTGATGTCTGTTTTCGTGTGTGTGTGTGTGTGTGTGTGTGTGTGTGTGTATGTGTGTGTGACCACAATTGTAGTTTCAGTAAATAAAACGGCTGCTTGATAACGTGGAACGGCCGGGCGCTTAACTCTGCCCTTGGAGATCCTTTACATCAAACCAGCGATCAAAAAGTGGTGCAGATAAAATTTGTCATCAGGGATTTCCTACAAAAGAATTACAGGGGAGAAATGGCCTGATCGATACTATGGATTTTCACTGCAGGGGCTGGTGGTCCAATTGCTGTGAAGACACTCGCGCGGATAAAAGGGCGCGACTGCCGCGCCGTCACAGACTGCTGACTCAGCACAAAGCCTGTCAGGTATTTATAGGCCCGAGTGGTACAGAATTATCACCTTGCAGTGCCCGGCTCGTGTTCCCTCTGAGATTGCCTTCCTTTATGGGATTGCTAAATGCAGGTGAATGGAAAAATGATGGCTAACAGCTGTCAAAATGCAACAGAATGAAGTACTTAAATCTTTTTTTTATCCATTAAAAGGGTAACAACCATCCATAGATCATGGGCCTAGACGTTGTAATGATATTTGGGGGCTGGTAGAAGAAGGGGGTCATAAACAATGTGTGCTCCCATCGCCAGGGCAGAGGAAATGGAGCTGGGGGAGAGGTAGGTCTTCCCATGTCTTAACGCTGTGGTAGTGGTTGAACCTTATCTAACCGAGGGAAAACAAAGTTGTCTTTGTGTCCGAGCCCGTGAGGGACTTACCTGCCCCTCAGTCTGGCACTCAGCTGGCACTGAACTAGTACCCAGAGCACTCAGTGAAGCTCACTGCACCCCCAAATGACTGACACTTGTTTATCTGGTACCAGGAATCGAACTCAGGACCTTGCTCTTACCAGGCAAGTGCTTAAGCCACTGAGCTATCTGCCCAGCCCTTGACTCACACTTGTGAACACAACCTTCACCAGAGATTATGGCCCATCAAGAACTTATTCATAATATTCTCCCACATCAGGTCTGGGTCTAGCGCTGTGAGCAACTCTCAGGATTTGTGTGAAACACAGCTGGGCCACGTCGGAGCCCCAGAGGCGCACAATAGACACAGAGCGGGCCCCCTTTAACTTTGGGGACACTTTCCAAGAACTCCAGCCATTGCCTGAAACTATAGGTTTTCCCGAGCCCCATGTGTGCTGCTTCTCCTTCTACACTTGTGGTAAAGTTTGATTAAAAAGTTAGGCACGGTGAGAGATTATAAAAATTAATGAAATAGCACCGTTGTATCAGCGCTGTCTCACAGAGGTCCTGCGGGTGTGGTTTCTCTCTCTCACAGAATACCTTATTGTACTGCATGCATCTCACAGCACTGGGAGATGCTGAGGCGCTCAGGAAGGACACAGGAAGGGGACAACAGGCCCCGGCTATAGCAGTAGGCTGCTCCGTCAGGTCACCTGGACACAAGCAGTAAGAAGTGGCCATATCAGGACACAGAGCAGGGGTTCCTTACGTGACGTGGATCAGGGCTCATCTTAAACCTGTATGAATTGTTCATTTCTGGAATAGTCCACTTAATATTTTTGGGACTTCCATAGATTTTGGATAGCTAAAGCCAAGGAAAGTAAATACGACTAAGAGATGACTCCTGTACCTTCTGTCCTATGTCCATTCCGAGATCAGTCAGCTGGTTATCTGAGCTCTGGGGCCCTTGTGTTTTCACATGAACTTAGCAATGACTACTCTGATTCCCAGCAAGTATTTTCTTAAGGAACCCTTCTGGTAAAATCTTACCTATGCAAAGCTTTGTTTTTGATTTAGTGAGAATCAGTTTCCAGAAAGATCAGAAGTACTTATGCTTGCCTTGTTTCAGAGTCTTGGCTATTCCAGAAATATTCTGTGCTACATTTGGGATTCTCCTCTTTGTAAGGCCTCTTATTTACATTTTCCATGAACCACTTTTTGGTGAGCTTAACATTCAAAAAAGGTTTTCTTCATTCTCTGTAATACTTAAAAAAGTTACTGCATTGCAATTGGGAAGTGAACCAAATAGATAGAATGCCATCCATAACAAGATATCTGGGCAGCAATCAATTCTCCATTCCCTGCACCCTTGTGGTGAGGGGGCCGTGTATAAGGTTACAAAAGAAACACAGCTAGCAAAGCAAGTTTCCCAGGAAGGAACTTGTGGAGCGAGGACAAGGACGAATATTTAATGAACAGATACTTTGTGCCGGATCCTTGGCGTAGGTTGCAGCAGACAGAGCAATGAGGAGGTGCAAAGTGCTAAGAGCATCCCTCTGCACCACTCTGACCCCTGTGGTTCTTGTAAGAACCCTTTGAAGTGGTGTTATTTTCCCTCTGTTTGACAGATAGAGAAACTGAGGCAGCAGTAAGATTGATTAACATGCTAAGATCACCTGGAAGCCAAGCGGGTGGCAGAGAGGAGCCATCCGACCCATGAATGCCAGCTCCTCAACCCAGCACTAGGGCTCTTCACACTGGGATGTCATCCTTCCCATCTGCCCTAGGGCCCCAGGAAGCAGGCATTCCTACTGAACAGATGCAAACGGGAAGTTGAACACTCTGCCTGGCCAGCTAGTCAAAGCCCCGGGATCTGAACCTGGGTGTTCCTGGCTCCATATCATGTGCTAGTTTTCCCGTATCATTTATGGTGGATTCAGCAAGCACACAAGAGTGTACAGCTCTGAAATTCAGAAAACAAAGTGCAGGAGGTGTGTGCCAGAATGCGCAATCCAGGAGGCAAGCAGTGAGTCTCAGGAAGCAGGCCGCTTCGTTGGAAGAGCATTAACAAGACTCTTGTACCCAAATAGTCCGTGGTCGGTATGGGGTCCGCCTCCACACCGCAACCCGCACCTTCTGGCGTGATCCGTGGGGAAATCATCTTTGTGCGCATCGGAATGGCCCTGCACGGGTAGGAATTATTGCGGTTACCTTCACCGCATTGTTGTGTGGAAGTTTACTGTCATCGGCAATAAACAGAGATGGAAGGAGGGGGGGAATAAGAAAACAAAAGGGAAAAACAGAAGCAAAAAATGCACCAGAGTGAAAAAAAATATCCATAAACTAGTTGTTTTTTGTCTCTCTAGTTGCTGTGATGTGCACAAAGGAAATAGACGGAATAAAATCACATCTCGGGAACACCAACATAAATTCCCCCTTGCTTTGACAAGTACGTAATTTTCTTCAGAGATGCTCTTCACGTCTGGAGAGTTATGAGGCAATTTCATTCCCATCTGACAAATTTACAAAGAAACATTAGAGAGAAGGGATTAGGAAAGCGAGAAATCTTTATAGACTTTTTCCTCAGGCTGTATTTCCCTTCCATCTTGGGGTCCTGCCTTGAGGGCCGTGCACGAATGACTCTCACTGTTGGCCTCATAACCAGGATGCTCAGGAGGAAAGCCAGGCAGGCAGCATGCTCTCAGTCACCTCGCTGTATTTACATTTGGGGGCTGGCAGGCAGGGCTGGCCGGGAAGGGGAATTCTGAACGACAGATATTTAACTGAAGTCTGGAAGGTATGGGTTTAAGTGACATTTGCAAAATTGAACTTTGTAGAAGAGATGGGGAGAGGAGAAAGAGGGAAGCAAAGAGGGAGAGTGAAAGAGAAGAGAGATGGAAGATGGAGAGAGCGAGAGAGCAAGAGAGCGAGAGGGAGAGAGAGCCAGAGAGCGAGACAGAGAGAGAGAGAGAGAGAGACAGCCAGAGAGCGAGACAGTGAGAGAAGAGAGGGAGAGAGAGAGAGAGAGAGAGAGAGAGAGAGCGAGAGAGAGAGCTGACAGACTCTTCAGTGGTCCTAGGGTGTTTGTGACAGAGGTACATGTCCCAGAGTGCATAGCAATGAAGGATGAATCATAGCAAATATATAGTTTTCTTTCTTTATGAGATCATAGATCCTTGGCTAACTTGGAGTTTTGGAGTTTTTCTCCTTTCTGAAAATTCCCCATTCCAGTTTGCCCCGGGGTATTCCTATGATAGCACTGAGAATCTCACATCCCAGAAATCGCTTGGTCCTGGGCAAGCGGATGCTCTTAGTCACTTTATAACTGATGGCTGTAATTCTTCTTGGAGAAGTGACTGGTGCTTTTGCCAGCCTTCACTTTTCTTGAGTCCTTACAGTCCTGAATTGTTCGCTTTTGTGTTCTGTGAACTCCTAAAGCCAGGCGCCAGCTTGCACGCATGGGCGTGTGCACACGCTCTCCCATAGCCCCCCAGCCTCCCACACTTCCCTGAACACACAGCTCTACATGCATTTTCATCCTTCGGAGATGCCAGCAAGAAACTTCCAGAAGGTCACTGGGAGGGCTTAGAATTTTGATGGAAAATCATAATAGTGCACAGAAGTTCAGGCGGCGCATTCCTTTCCTGGAGCTGAGATGAAGCATAATGCGATGCAGGTGCTGTCCGACAGAGGCCGGATGACAAATGCATTGTAACTGGGGCCTGGGGAATCAAGAGATCTAGAGAAACCTGGCTTGCAAGGCCTTTGCTGAGGGCCACAGAGCACTCATAATGCTGCATGTATAATTTGGCAGGAGAAAGGTGAGAAATTTGCGCGTGTGGTAGTGTTGCATATTTTTCAGGGAGCCCAGCTGAACGTATGGGCGGTCTGTTTGCGATCTGCTGGCCGTATCAAAACACTGAAATGGAACCTCCTTCGTGGGATTCCTTTCATCATTCCCTTTCTGTGTTCCCTCTTGTCACCCTGATTTGAGTCATTTGCAGTAAATAAATTCTGTGTTTAGTGATGCCGTTTTCCTTCTTTACAGTCCCAAGAAAATCTTGACTGTTGGCCTTCCTAAGACACAGTGATTCAAGACAGAATGAGATGCACAGAAACTTGGGGATGAACTGAAAAGTAACCATTCATTTTGCCTGAAAAACCAACAGGGGTCTTGTACATTGGGGCTCAGGGCTAAACCTAAAGGTTGGAGTTAAATGTGGATCTACTCTTTCTTAAAATTTACAATCCAGGCTTCTTTGAGCTGCAATTGATTCTTTTTATGAAAACATAGAAATGACGCAAGGGATGGTGACGTAGAAGATGCTGCTCTACAGGAAGGTGGACGGTGGGATGGGTGAGCTGCGCACCCTCTGTGGATCTTGCCCTGTCCTTTTTCGGGGGACGACCCACCCCAACATAAGGGGTGGGACACAGAGTTGGCCTTTTGCTTATAAGCAAGCTGAAGTACAGTGTTGCTGAGAAACTAGATTGATCATGGTCAGAGATATAAAAATTTAAAATATTCCCACACGGGGAAATTCTTTTTTCTTTTTATTTCTGCTTTTGAATCTTTTAAATACTGTAACTTTTGGGGCAAAGTTATTGAGACATAAAAGGAATATTTGAACTGCTTTGGAGTTTATGATAGTCACTGTATAATACATTATCCTGAAAGCCTTTATAGTACACAGTTACCAACTTCCAGGAAATCTATTAAAATACAGCATTAATTAACATAAACTTTTTATAGTGTTACTAATATTCTGCAAACAACTAAGAGTTTAAAAGCCCTTTTTACAGGCATTTCTCATTGCCTATACACCGAGATCAGAGTGAATTATAGGAAACACTAAAGGAGTGGAGAGAAATGAATTTTCCCTGATTGTTCTGGATTGGAAATTCACTTCAGTATCTGTCATAATTTGACGAGTGTAAAGATAAGATATTCTTTGTAAGCTCTTGCAACTGACCAAAAACAACAACAACAATAACAACAACAACATACACACACACACTTCGCTATTCATTTACCCAAGCAATAAGAAGTAATAACTTTAGAAATCAAGGGCCGGCCAAATAGCTCAATGGGGTAAAGCGCCTGCTTAGGCAGATATAGCGAGCCTGGTGTTGGATCTCCAGGCCTGTTGTGCCGGCTCTGCCCCCAGCGTGCGCTGAGACTTGTCATGGTGGAGGGGCATGGTGGCATGTGCCTGTAATCCCAGCGCTTGGGAGGCTGAAAACAGGAACGATCACTACGAGTCTGATCTATGTAGTGAGACCCTGTAGACCCTGTACTAAAAACACAAAATAAAAATGAAAACTTAGAAATCAAAGCAATTTCCTTGAATCCTAGGAAATGGCGTTTAGCCGTGTCTGCTCCAAAATCTTTTATAACCCTGCTAGTGGGTAGTCCACACCCCTGACCACATTTAGGCACTTACACGTACGCCACGCTGTTACAGAAATCACGGCGATATTTTTATTTTCTAGTTTTTTGATGTCTGATTCCTGGATGAGCTGGCAAATCTCCCAGACCTGATTCTTGACCTTTTTTAGAGATGTTTTTCATTTCTGTTTTGAATCTCAAAAGGGAGGAGGCATTTCAGCTTCTATGCCCAAAGGGCAAAGCTGTCTCCATTCAGGATTCAAGCTCAGATGAGCTGGCCCTGAATTACCCAGCCGTAATTATTTCCCCACTATCCATATTTAAATGTGTCTGCTCTAACTCGAACCAGGTGGGGCTCCTTTGCTCCCTCTTAATGCCAGTGTAGTTTGTGCTTCTGGCCGGAAGTTCCTGGCTTTCTTACATCTCCAGTGTCTTCTGCACACGAAGGATGATTTTCTACGTTCACTACACTCTCACTTTGAAAAAAAAAATATTTCTCAGGTCCCTCAGAGGTAGGATCCTTTAGCAGTTTCTCATATATTTTTTTTTTTTTCCTTCTTCTTGCAATAGCACCGATCCTCAATCCCTGTGGTACTGGAACTCCACCATGATAATGCTAAGATGTTTTTATGCACATTCATTATTTTCCAAGAACATTTTCTCTATTAAGTCTTTTGTTTATATGTTCAGGAGGGTTTCACGAGATTTGGCAGTTACTGCAGTGGTGCTGGGGAGCAGAGCCGAACAGCTTTCTGTTCTGTCTGCTGGCCACCTACCTAGGGCAGCCATGCGTACTGCAAGCAAATGAATAACAAGGCGACAAGTTTATGGAAAAAATAAGCTAATGTGATTGAGCTCTGCTAAAGGGGTTTCTGCGGTCGGGTATTGCAGATGTCTTCTATGAAGAAGTTCCCCCAGAGCTGGAAGCTCCTGATACAGAGATCTAGGGACCAGGGCCCCACGTCAGTGAAGGAGTAGCTGCCAAGACCAGGGGATAGTGCGCTTAGCACGGTCACAGCAATATGGCTGGAGTGGGTTGGACAAGGATGTCTGATTGGTGGGAAGAAGCAGTATCTACGATCAGAGCTACTATTAGTCCACGTGAATGGTAACACTATACTACTTCTGTAACTCCCAAGGACCTCAGAGGGAGGTGTTATTGTCACAGTTATGGGTGACGATATTCATTTACCCAAACAATAAGAAGTAATAACTTTAGAAATCAAGGGCCGGCCAAATAGCTTAGCAGAGTAAAGTGCCCGCTTAGGCAGACATAGCGAGCCTGGTGTTCGATCTCCAGGCCTGTTGTGCCAGCTCCGCCCCCAGGGGGTGCTGAGACGGCGACTGAGACTGGGCATGGTGGCGGGTTAAAACTTTTGAGGTTAAAAGTTCAGAGTGGTAGCATGAGTCGTTCAAGGTCACAAGATGAGTTAGTGTCAAAGATGGAATTAAAATGTGGACCTATTTAATTTCAATATTCCAATATTCATTTGTTCAACAAATACATATTGAATACCTACTATGTGCCTGAGATTTTGTAGGAGCCGAGGATAAGTTAACAAACAAAGTACATATGTGATAGAGGGTTAAACTCTAGTAGGAGTCAGAAAAGAAGTAATTATACAGTCTGTCAGACAGCAAGGAGTTCTATGGGGGTAGTCAAACAAGAATAAAGAAGGTAGAAGAAGAGATAATGAATGGATCGGGGCTGCTCTTCGACCTAGGAATTTTAGAGAAGGGCTCTCGGATGAGGGGCTAGTTGATGCAAGACTCAAGACTTGAGCAAAATAAACACAAGGCTCTCCTGGAAGAGGAGCCCAGGCAGAAGGGGTAGCAAGTGGAAATGTACTTGAGTAGACATGAGGGTGCCGCGCTGGAGGCTTCAGAGTATCTGAATTATAGAAGACAAGGCTGGGAATGCTGGGATTGATGCACTGTTGTAAGAACTCTGGCTTTTACTCTGACAACTGGTGGAAAAATGTTGAGGAAAAGGACATTATAGATTTGGCTTTATTATAATGAATGTGGATACTGGATAAAAAATAGACAGTTGTGTCAGAAGCGGGAAGTCAGGATCTTATCAGTAATTCAGCCAGGCGTCCCAGAGGCTGAGATCAGGGCTGAGCAGGGGAGGGGAGGAGAAGGGTCAGATTTGCTGCATTTTCTTGAGGTATAAGAAATCTAGGATGACTGCAGTGTTTATGTGCCGGCCTTGAGAAGGATGGCACAAATGTTTATTGAAATGGACAAAATCAGGAAGGGTGATCATATTTCAGGGGTAGGTAATAGGACACTCAGTTAGGGCCCTTCTGTTTTATGCCAGTTAGCTTTTATATTGTTAAGTATGACTCTTATTTGTGGTGAGCTGATGCACAGACTTTATTTGAACAAAAGAATAAAAAGCAGCAGCCAGTGAACTGGGCCAATGCATCAGTCAGCTTTGCTGCATAACAAATGATTTCCTGAGTTTTGGTGGCTTACAGTTAACAAATGTTTCTGTTTTATGAAGCCAAAATGTAATTGGCTGTGGCTGGGACTACCTTGTCTCCTCATTGGTCCTCCTTGAAATTTTGTCTGCACGCATTTGCCCAGGAATCAAGGCCAACAGTGGAGAGAGGGGAGTGACATAGCTCCCACAAACAGCATTGCCCTTTCCTCAGTCCAGTCTGGTTATCATCCTGCCTACTAAAAACAAAGGCACCAGAGCCACGTGGCTATATAACAGCCTCCAAAGAGGAGGGGAGGCCGGAGCCACTGGAGTCCAGTGAGGAAGAGCCCTTGCCTGTGCCTTCTAGACCCAACCCTTCTCCATGAGAGGACATTTCACCTGGGAATGAGCCTCCTTCTTTGATAATTTTTTTCTTTGACCAACAAAGGAGTTTGAAGTTTCCTGGGAGTCTGGTTTCCTTTGAGATGAGGAAACGGAAGAATGGACCAAAGAAAAGAAATAAACTTCAGCGGTTGCAAATTCAGATGCTTGCAGGAGCGAGACAGGTGACGTACATGCAAGCCTCAGGCTCTAAGACACTCAAGTGTGGTGGGCAGTCAGTCAAAATTGGGCATATGCATTTCCAGGGGTGGAATTAAAAATACCTGAAAAGCAAGTTAAAACCAGGTATGAGTTCAACAGAACTGTTTAGAGGCAACTGCTCTCTGAGACCTGTCAATTTGAGAATCTGGTCACAGAGCTTGGAAGATTTAGGCCTCTCAGCAGTAAGTCTTTGTTTTTATTTTACTTAAAGAACATCTGAAGTGTGCCAACTATCTCTTCTCTATCTTTTTCCTCTCTTTTTTTTCATAAAAAAGAATCTGTCCTTTGAAATTTGGATAAGAACTTGCTAGAGGGTTTACCTTTATCCCTTTTTGCCAAAGATAATTCAGGAGACTAAAAAAAAAAATATTCTTTTCTATCTTCATGAAGCCAAGTTTTTACACTAAACTGAGAACACCTGTCCTATGGATTGGGTTGCAGTGAGGGTGGGGGCTAAGAAGAAAAAGGAGAGAGATTTGTGTAGAACCAGAGCAGCCCAGCCCTCTCAGGCCTGGGGTGCCGAGGTAGTGCTGACTGCAATGTTCCTCCGCGGAGGCTGGGAGCTCAAGGTTCTCCTGCCCGAGGCTTGTTCTGTCACTTCACTGAGGGCATCCGAGGCCATGGTTTTGAAATCCTACACCCAGCGGAGTATTCCTGAATCTTCTCTCACCGCAATGTATGGGGCCAAGGAAGACATAGATCCAGAAGAGTAGAACGCAGTAAATTCAGCCCGCAGATATCTTTTGTTGGGCTGACAAAGCAATGGCAAAATTCTATAGCGCTCAGAGATTACTTTTACAGGGGGCAGTGTTTAAAAATCAGGGA
Organism: Tympanoctomys barrerae; assembly: GCA_002564285.1. Lineage (NCBI taxonomy): Eukaryota > Metazoa > Chordata > Mammalia > Rodentia > Octodontidae > Tympanoctomys > Tympanoctomys barrerae. The sequence goes on from NDGN011486361.1 coordinate 13,493, forward strand.
ATTTTACATGAAAACAAGGATTTCTGGCTTCTTCCGGGATTTGCAGAGTCCAGCAGTGTGGGGCCCCATCTGCCTCGCTACAGCTGGCTGTGGGATAGCTGCTTGCATTTTTAAAAGTGTGCTTTCTCTAGCTGACCTCTGTCCTTCCTGAGCCCACTCCGTCCAATTTTTTCACTCGGCTGGAGCTTTAGACAACTGGGAGTGGATCCCAAGCTATGTACTTAGGCACAATGTGGTGATAATATATATTGCTGTAATGCCTCCGATATCATCTTTAATTCGAAGAGCAGCCCACCCTTTAGATAATCAAGTTCAACTTTTTAAAACCAGAATTGTTAATTATCCTGTTGGTACTTTCTTTGTGCTAGACCTGATAAAGTCAGTGTTAAGGGATGTGATTATTTGGTGTGTTAATCTCCAAGATATCCTTTCTTTTTCTTTCCTCCTTCTGGTATTTTCTCTTCTCTCACACCCTCCCTGCCAACAAATCCAACATGCAAAAAACGCTTCAGGTGTTTAAAAGAATTGGAAAATATTCCAGGAAATGCTGAAAGTTTGCCATGTTGTCAGAGGATAAAAGCGCAGTGTTCAATCCAAAAGCTTTGTGTAGTTTTTTTTTTTAATGCAAGTTCCAAGTTAAATTTTTGGATGCTTATCTTCTCTACATTTTAATGAGAAGCTTTTGCTAAGGATTTCTTTTTTAAACAAAGGCCCAGAAATTCAAACCCTTTGCACAATAATAGTGAGTATCGAACTGACATTTTGTTTTTGTTTATTCAAAAGACACTGATACTCAAATAATCAGCAGGAGCAAGGATATTGGACACGTAAATAGGGAATATTATGTTCACAAGTAATAACTGTGACTATTAAATATGCAAGCCATATAGTATTGTATGGATGGTTTCCATCCTATCATTTTATAGACACTGCATAAGTGTGTGTAAAACTGGATCTCTAGTAAACTTTAATGAGTTAAATAATTTTTCCTTTAGTTTTGCTGTAATTACCTTAATGGTTATTGTAATTTCGGATTGATCTTCAGTTGCCACTGCCTCATAACACTCTATCTTGAAAAATAAGCCTCTTAGCTATGTAGTGAATGATTGATCGGTAAACCTTCAGCATATGTGAGAGTTCATTATTTACGAGCCCCCCTTTTAAAATGAGATAAAGCAAATAACACGATGGTGATCGCTGCGCTAGACAGACACGCCACATTCACCCCGATGAAAGGCTCCTGTCCCCGTCCTTCCTAGCAATTGTATTATCTATAATCAGGCATTCGTTCCTCCTCTTACTTTGTTTGCCCTTCTATTAGGTTGTAGTTTCTATGAAGGCAGGAATCTTTAAAATATTTTATTTATTTATTTATTTATTTGGTACAAGGTCTCACCATGCAGCTTGGACTCCTAGTGATGCTCCTGTCTCAACCTCCCCAGCTCTGGGATTACAGGCGTGCGCCACCATGCCCGGTTTCGGTGACCGATATGGTGTGCATGGGGTTCTGGGGTCAGCACGGCATGCACTACTGGAGATCAAACCCTAGTCCTTGTACTTGCCAAGCAGGTGCTTAGACTGGAAGGCACTTCTTTCCTTAAAAACAGTTGTTAATAAATTTTAGTACAATGTATGAAACACAGACTGTACCATTTTAACCTCTTCATGATTCAGTGGTGTTAAGTGCACTTACCCTGTTGTGCATCCCCTGCCACCATCCGTCTCCAGGACTTTCTCATCTTCTCAAGTTCAAGTCCTGTACCCATGAAAATCAGCTTCCTGTCCTCCTCGACCTTGAGCCTTGGCCACCAC
>NDGN011486367.1:0-10230 GCA_002564285.1 Tympanoctomys barrerae
TGCTTTTCTCTGTTTTTCTACTGTCATTGACTGCTGATATTTCTTGAGGCATTGCTTATCACTTAGAGCTGTGCATTCAGCTCATTTCCTTAACCCCAGTTGTACTCTCTCACCTCAACACACCACAGTATTGTTATGAGGATAAAATGAGTTAATAAATAGAGTTCACTACAGTGTCTGGTACACAGTAAATACTCAGTGTTCACTGGCATTATTTTTATGACTATTGTTAATAGCATTGTTATTAATTGTAGCGGTGGTGGCATGACAGTTGATATAAAAAGTTTTAAATCTTCAGGATCTGAGTATTCCCTGTCCAGAATCTGGTTCTGTGTCATTCATTACACAGGGTCCCAAGCATGGGCATGCTTAGTCAGATGCACAGGACAAGTGGAGGCAGAAGTTGTAGCAGAATGCTTGTTTCTACTCTCAAGTTTGCTGTAAACAGTAGTATGCTTATATTAACCCCTTATTGTCAGCCACAAACCACATCTTTTTTTCCTGGCTTGTTTGCATTTCTTTCATTTATGTAGAACATTAGTGGTTTTGGAATCACTAATAAGATGAATAACAAATATATTTTTTGGCAGAATCAGAGATTGAACTCAGGCCCTTGTTCTTGCCAGGGAGGCGCTTATTCTACTCCATATATATATAGGCTATTTTTACTCTAGCTTATGCCTGCCCTCGTGTCTGCTGGCTTCCCAGCCTCCTCACTGCACTGAATAGTGCGCAGTATCACTCCATCTGCAAAGGCCTCCTGAGTACCTTTCCTTACCTTGCTGTCCACTTATTTTTGTTGTTGTTGTTTTTGTCCTTTAATACATACTGTCTACTCCAGCACATGTATGATTTTTACTTTTTTTTTTTTTTACTTAATTCTTCACTTGGTCATAGCCAATACAATGAGAAGTGATTCATAATTCTTGTATTTAATTGTATTTCCTCTTACACATTTGAGTTGTATGGTAGGAAAGGCTGATGACAGATAATGTGATTTTATACAACTTTGCATGGACTCCATAGAGCCCATGGCTCTTACCTGTGTGAAGCTTTTCTTCTTACAATCCCCTCTTTTATCTGTAATAGTGCACTTTGTCTCAGCTGAGAGCATTTGGGTCTCACTTTCTCTTTGGGTAAATAACATCTACGATCTGAATCATCCCTTGTTCTTTATCACATTAAAAGTATCTGTTGTACTACAAGTTCTAAATGATCTTCCCTTTTAAAATTATGAATGATACAAAGAGATTCAAGGAAATAATTTAGAATTTGGAGATCATTTTGTGTGTAATGGACATTTTAAATAAGTGGTATTTATTACAATTATCGCAACTCAAGTATAGTTTGCATTGTTTCTAGAAAGTGAGACTTCTGTAAGTAAAATAAAACTAAAATCACTTTGTTCTAATACTCAATGTATGTGAAGTTTTCTTTCTTTTTTGGGGGGGGGGAGCAGGGGGCAGAACTGGGGATTGAACTCAGGCCCTTGCGCTTGCCAGTGAAGCGCTTGTGCTGTTGAGCCATCTCCCTGACCCCCTGTTCTTATACTCAGATGACAGAAATTTTGGTATACTTTTCTGTAGTTTCCATTTAACTTTATGTATTTAATTCAATATAGAAGTGTATAAATATCCATATTTAATACTTTTTATAACCAATTACTAACTGAAATTTGTAATTTATATAAGAAGTATGTATAATAGTATTGGTTATATTAGTTTTAGTGCAGTTTTAACTATAGGAAAGCTAAAATTAATGATTTCCAACTTTAAAAATCAGTATGTGTACATTACAAAACTGTAAACAATAGAAAAAAGTAAAAATTTTAATTCCTTTAATTCTAGTCCTACTGTCAATATTGTTGAGTAATTTTTAAAAATTTACTTATATTTGTGGAAATGTTTCTTGTGAAGGAGTATGGACTAGATGTTCTTTCCTTTTATGTATGGTCAAATACACAATAAGTAACCAGAATGTAATTTGTGAAATAATATTTCAGCTTTTTTTCCTCCGTGCTTTAGGTATGTATTCTTTTTGGATCCATGCAAACTGGACTTGATAAACCGGAAGATCAAGTCTGTAGCACTATGTGTAGCAGCATGTCCAAGACAAGAATTGAAAACCCTGGGTGATGTCCAGAAGTTTGCAGAGATAAATGGTGAGATTTTAGGCTTACAAATCTACAATCCAGTTACCTATAATTACTATTAAATGTTATGTGGTCCCATTCTATTATAAAATTTTTCTAGTTTTAAATAAGATACCAGAGAACCTTAAGAGAAGATTTTCTTATTAAGAGTTAGGCTCAACCTAGGGAGTTTGTTCATATTCTAGATGTCTGAGGTGTGCCAGGATGCGTGTTGTCTGGGCTGCTGGAGAGGCTGGCATAGGGGAATCACTTGAACCTGACTTCAAGGCCAACCTGGGACTATTATATATTAAGATTCTCCTCTCAAAAGGACACAAGAAGCCAAACCAACTAAACAAAGACCCCAGACATTTGTTATCTTTCACTTGTTTACTCAAAACAGAATTCTAGATACCTCAGCTCCTCCCAGGGAGATTCTCAGTAGGCCTTTGGCCTAGGAAATTTTTTTGTTTTTTTCAATAAATGCTTCAGGTGATTTTGATGTAGTCTGTTGAGTTTTGGGAATTACTAGGCCACTTTGTAAAATTTTGATTGCTCCTCTCTTTTTGAGCATTAAAAGTTTATGTATGTATATACTTTTAAAGTATGAGTAGCAGTGTAATGTGTATATATTACAGGAAATCTGAAAAGTTTAGAAAAAATATAAAGATGTAAAAAATCAAAATTGTATCATCAGTTCATTTTCAATGCGTTACTGTCTATATAGTGTCATGTTTTGCTTTTTAAATTTAATATTACATAATGGTTTTATTTGAGAATAGTTTTGAGGGACTTGGCAGTTAATGGTATGGGAATTAGTTGAGAAAAGCAGTGAAGTCAATTTCCAAAATCTAGCACTGTTGTAAGATTTTTCTCAAGTGCTGTCCTCAGGTCCATAGTAGCTTAACTCAGTTTTCTTAAATATTTTTAAACCGTTCTTTGTAGAGAGCCATGATATACCCTCTAGCCTATGCTGTTTGTTTGTTTTAACTTTCTGAAGGTTTCTTATGAGTGTTTTGTGTGTGAGACTCCTCAGACCCACCCAAATGCAAGGATAGTTCTGGCTTTTTGGAACAAAGGCTGACTAAAGTACCCACCTGTTTTGACTTCAAGGTGGGTGCAGAAATAGCCAGGGCTATTGCTGTGCACACTCATCACTGTGGCTTAATGTTTCAAATGGGGCCTAGGCCTCCTGAAGACAATAGAAGTCCTTCCACTGTCCTTCCACTTCCTCCCCTCAGTAAAAGATGGTGATAAGGGCATGGGATTGAGTTCAATTTGGATTTTAATTCATTTTGTCACTACCTCTGTAATAAAAGGTAAAAGTGCTTCTCTGAACCTAGATTTTCTCATCTGAAAAAAATGTGAATTAAAAATAACGTCTCCTTATTGGTTTTGAGGATTAAATGGGATGCTGTCTGAACAATACTGTGTGCGTGATGAGCACTAAATGAAGTGGTACTAACTACTATTTAAGATTTCATTTTCTGTTCCCACATGGTGTCCTACATGTTTCTCTTGTTGAACTCTATGCCAGAACTATTAGCCTTATCACTATTGGGTCTCTAAAAGAGGACTGAGTTATACCTTAAGGATTTTTGTAAAATCTTAGACACAGTAACATGCATACCTGGCAGGTGGTGTAGTTGAATGGTTAAGAGTACAGGCTCTGGAATCAAATCATCTGGGTTCAGTGTTGCTCCCTGTGCTTAACAGCTGTGAGACCTTGGGCAAGTCACTTGACCTCTTGATACCTCAATTTTCCTATTCTGATATAATGGTGGTGTCTGTACCTAACTTACCTCATTAATGTTGCTATGATGAATCATTATGCAAAAAATGCTTAGGACAGTATCTGGCAAATATTAAATAGCTAAAAATGGTGTTGGTTGTTACCATTGTCCTTAAAGTTCCACTAGGGGAGTGTACTAGTCTTCCCTTTGCTGAGTTCTCTACTTATAGTTCCTTTAGGTACTGCCACCATACAAACTTTACCAGAGTTTCACTCAGTACTATGCTAATTCACTGCTCAGAAGTCATCATGAGTAAAATGCAAAAAAAAAAAAAAAAAAAAAAATCTCTGGTTTACACTGACATTCAAAGTTATGACTGAGTCTTGAGCTGCCTTCCCACATGTCCTCTCAGGCCTATAGGATGTGAATCTTGGTGCCGTGAACCTGAGCCATCATCTGAAGGGCCAGGTGAGAGTTTCTTCCCTGTTAGCTATGCGGCCTTCTGAGAAAATCCCTTCCTGAGAAACAGACTGTGCCAACCTGTTGCCATGCTTTGTTTCCAGTCCAGTATCCTTCTAAGTGAATATGATACTGAGTATGGTCTCAGTAGAAGACCCACTTGGTGGATTTTTCAGACAATATGAAGATGTACCATTGAAAATAATTTGCAGATGCTTGTGAGGCTGTGGAGAAATTGGACCCTTGTGCATCATTGGTGGGAATATAAAATGCAGCTACTGTGGAAAAGAATGGAAGTTCCTTTACAAATTAAAACTAGAACCACCACGTGATTGCAGCAATCTCACTTCTGGGTATACATCTAAAAGAATTGAAAACAGGATCACAAATATTTGCACGTTCTTCTTCATTGTAGTGTTATTCATATCTAAGGGGTACAAGCAATGTAAAGAAAATGTGGTATATACCCACAATGAAATATTTAATGTTAAAAAATATAAAAACCTAGTCATATGCTGTAATATGATTAAAAGTTGAGAACATCACGTTAAGCAAAAAAGTCATTCACAAAAGGACAAGTACTGTCGGATTTCACATATATGAGAACCATGGAGTACTCAAATTCATAGAGACAGAAAGTGTGTGGTTGCCAAGAATTATGTGGAGGATACATTACAGTGGTTTTTTTTTTTTTTTTTTTAAGTAGTTAAACACGTTCAGCTTTGCATGAAGTGAGTTCTGGAGATGGATGGTAGTAATGGTTGCATAATAATGTAAAAGTACTATTGTGACTGAACTATATATATATAAATGGTATATAAATATAGTATGTGTTTTTTACCATGATTTGAAAAAAACCTTCTTGAAAGAGAAGAATCTTGTTTGAGGTAGTAACTTTAAATTCTAATTCTAAACCTTATTTTTAAATGCATGGTAAAATAACATGTTTCCTACCAGAATAAAAAGATAATATAAATATTTTTCAAGGAAATTTAAGTTTCCATAACAACGCTTGAAAATACTTTTTAGCCCAACCATCCATTCATATGAACTCTTAACTATCTTTAGAAATTATTTAAAATTTTGTAAGCAGAAGCTCTTGAGTCTTACAGCATGTTTGTAAGAAATACATTTATTAGGCAAGTAAAATATTCCCTTACATCTTTGTTTCTTTCAGACAAGAAAGAAGAGTTGTTTTCTTGGATACTTAGAGTTTGTGGAAAGCCTTTGTCAAGTAGAATAGAGAGTTTGGAAGAAATAGCTGGAAATCAGGTTGGTTATGTTAGATACTGCCTTAATATAGAAAGCTTTGAAAATAGGAAGGAGAATTTAGATAAATCTAAAGGTACACACTCTAGGATGTGAATTGGGTGATTGGTAGACAAATAAATGTGTTTTATTATTGTGGTTAATGATCCATATATAACTTAAGTATCATTAAGTATATGATGCTAGAAAACAATTTTTAAATGATAATTTAAAAGTTGTAGTTGCCAAATATCACAAAGACTCACTATCAAAATTCTTTCAGTTCTTTATCATCTTCTTGGGGCTGTATATTAATTTACATGAGGCAGGATTGTACTTTTTCATCTGTGAGTATCTCAGCCCATATAGGAGCTCACATAGTAGATATCTATAAATTTTTTTTCATTTTTTAAAATATATTTGGTACAAGGTCTCACTACGCAACTTGGACTCCTAGTGATCCTCCTGTTTTCAGCTTCCCCAGCGCTGAGGTTATAGACGTGCATCACCACGCCTGGACTTGGTCACCAGCTCAGCATGCCCTGGTGGTGGGGCTGGCGCAGCATGCAGGACTAGAGATTGAACTCTGGTTTCTGCACTTGCCACAGCAAGTGCTAGTCCACTGAATTGTCTCACTAGCCCCTATAAGTGATTTTTACAAGAGTGGATTTTCCTGTTCATCTTTTTTGCCACTTAATAGTTTCTTGTTCTCATGACACACTTTATCCTCAGTTCTGTATCAATGTGAGTTGCTACCAGCAGGTAAATTGTTTAGTTTCAGTCTAGGCAGAAATGCTATGAAATGAATTCATTTTATTCAGTCCTAAATATGGTAATTTATCTTATTTGTCTCTCTTATATATACTCTGCAAATGATTGGTCATACCTTTTCTTCACATAAGTCCTGTTGTTGATCTTCTTTGCTAAACTTATGTCCTACAGAGAAAATTGAAACCATCTGATAGGTCCCATCTGCTTTGAGCAAGGTGTGAATTCCATTTTACTTTCACTTTCCTTCCCTGCAGTTTCCTCGTTTATCATTATTTTTGAAAACATAGAAAATGTATATTTTCTAGCAGGAAAAATGAATCTTTCTTCTGAAGTTTTGGCTTTGTTATATGAGATTTTCATCTCAATCCAACCATGAAGGTGGTGAAGAAGGGAAGACAGTACCTGCTCAGGCAGCTCTCCTTTCTCTTTCCCTAAATCTGGTCCAACATCTCTGTAGTCTACTCTACTTCACTCCACTGTCCCATTCTTCCACATGGCATTTAAGTTTTAGTAGATACAGTTTTTGACTCTGGGTTTTGTTCTAGTGTCGCATTTGTTGGGGCTTAGTGTGTGCCATGCAGTCGGCCAGTTGCTTTGCTTTTCATTTTGTTCTCCCTCTGCTGTCTAAATTCCATCCAGCAATTGTAGAAATGAATAGAACAAAATAAATTAAAAACTGACTGCGTGTTCTCAGTTGGTGATAATATTTCAGATGGGATTATAACTATCCTTTCCATTGCTCTTACCAAACTTTTTTTAGCACATATTTTGTCTCTCTACTATGGTAGTAAACTGGCAGAAATCTCATTTTTCTTTTGTTGGCAGCTTCTTTTATAGCTTGTAAAAAAAGCTCCGTCATTTAAAAATGCTTCTTTAATATACTGTATGACATAATTCTGAAAGTTTTTTGATGTGCCATTTGGACCATGCTCCCATGTTAATAGAATCATGTACTATAGCTTAGTGCTTTTTAAAAAATTATACTGTTTAGCTATTTAAAACTTTGACAAATTATGTGATTTGTTCATATTAAAGTAACTATTTATGAGTAATAATAAGCTTTTTTATTATCTTTATTTGCTTGTTAGGCTTAGTGTCCATAGATGATCAGTGTCTTCTCCTTTTTTAGCAGTCAGTGAAACATACTTTAACAACAAAAGTAGCATGAATTTTTGGCAGAGCAAATAAAAATGTTGGACTTGGTAACATTTATAAATAAACAAAATGGTCAATTATAGCAGTTACATTAATTGCCTTCAATCAGACAAGGATCCTTAACTGTTATAAAGAAAAAAACCTAATTCAATAATACAATTTCAACTAATTGCTTCATTCAATAGTTAGTGCACGATATATATCCGCCAGAGAATCAACGTACAATCCTTGTACTTCTTATTCTGCCCAACACCAAAAGTCTTGCATATAGACAGATGTTCAAAGTTAATTCACTCAGCAAATTTTATGTATGTAGGATGTGCCCCTAATGGCTGACATCAGTATCACACCTCCTGCTATCTCATTTCTGTAGATAGATGCTTCTTGGGTATAACAGATAATGTCCAGACTTTTCATGGGTTACTAGAAATTGAAATTGGGGGAGTGTCTTCCTTTCTTCTAGCATGTAAGTATACAGTGATTTCTTAATTATAAAAGGCAAGGTTAAGTTTACTAGACTACATAAGGGAATAGAATGTTTTTCATAAGGAAAACCAGTGCATCAACAGACTTTTCTACTCATTGAATATTTCAAAGTCATGTTTTAAGGCCTTTATTTACATTCAATTTCAAGGTGTCATACAAGTAAGTTATTATTTTTTTTTTGAGACAGTCTTGCTATGAAAGAGGTTTGAACTTACTGTGTAGCCCAGGTTGGCCTCAAACTTGCAGCAGTCCTCCTGCATCAGGTACAAAGGATTGTAAGTTTTACAAGTCCAGTTTAACAAAAATTTTAAGGAAAAATAAATTGCCCCATTGTATCTTATTTTATTTGGTAGTACTGAGGATTGGATCCAAGGATTCAAGCCTGCAAGTCAAGAAGTCTACCACCAACCTACCTCTGCAGCACTTTATTTTGAGACAGGATCTTGCTAGTTGCTCAGACTGACCTTGAATTTGTGACCTCTTGCCACATCATCCTAAATAATTGAGATTGCAGCCATACTCAAGTACTCTCAATTTAATTGGTTAATTTTTTGACCATTATTTCACTACTAATGGATTTTACCTTAGGCAATTTTTGTAGTTATTTTCTGTTGTAAGAATGGAGCAAGAGTTTAGGGAGAAATACAAGAACCTAGTATATAGAGGCCAGGCACGTTGCTACACATTGTGCAATGCATAGAACAGCCCCCGCACCATGACCAAGAATTGTGTGGCCCAAAATATAATAACAAGATTGAAAAACCCTATTTTAGATAGAGTATTTTGAGGTGAATAGTGAAAAATAAATAAACATCATATATAGTATGTATCACTAATATATAGTGGTTAACAGGTGACTTTGTATTTAATAGTTGGATTTTGGGTGTCATCCATGGACTAGAGGATAGAAATTCCAGGTATTTCAAAAGCATAAGACCCCAGTTCTCAAAAATCTCACATGGGGGCTGTGGAGATGGCTCAATGGAATAAGCGCTTCCCTGGCAAGTGCAAGGGCCTGAGTTCAATCCCCACTTCCGCCAAAAAACAAAAAACCACATTCAAAAATCTCACATGTTAAAAATGGAGATGATAAAAGATTATAAAATAATATGCAGCATTTTAAATTGTGCTAAGTGGCAAGTAACTTTTTTGAGTAGATCAGAGAAAGGATGACAGAGAGAAAGTTTGAATAGTTTGTAGAAGTTCCACTTAGTTTTCTTACTCACTTAGATGCTAGTCTTGGGAAGGACAGCACAAGAAGAGTAAACTACATGTGAAAAAGCCTGGAGGCTTGATGAACATCAAGAATTGATGTCAATAGCTCATTGTATTGTGATTAGTCTGGCATTTTAGATAGAATCCTATTTTAAGAGGGCCTTGAATCCAAGGTGTATGGGCTTTATTCGACTAAGACTGTATAGAATCTACATTTTATAAAGACTATTGTGAAGCTCATTCACAGGGTGGAGATGAGAACCCCTTTGGGATAGGATTTAAACTGACTCAGTATATCATGAAGGTCTGAGATAACATTGGAAAGTCTGCTTGGCAGGACCTAATAACTTCAGTAAAACAGGATTATAGATAAAGAGGACAATGTAAGGTGATAACTGCATGTTTCCCTGTTGGGATTTCATGCATATTGGAACCATTAACCAGGATAGAAAGCACATAAGACAGTGGGTTATGGAAATAATTCTTTCTTCCAAACATACTGGTTTTGAGGTGCCTATAGAACATATAAACTTGTTTGTTTTTCCCCAGGAGTTTATTGAATATTTTAGCTGATATGATTATTAGGAATAGTACAAAAGAAACAGATAGCTTAAGTGTATAGAATTTTATTTCTACATATTTCAATGGTTGCTTTTAAAGCCTTCAAAGTATTCCTTTTTATTTTCATTTTTTCCATCTGTAATTGTTTTAGAGTAAGGGATAGAAACTTCGTTGGAAGGTACCAAGCTAAGCAATAAATAAATGGACATTATATAACATTTGAGAAATTATATATAGTAAACATTCTAGAAGCTAAGCAATCCTTTATCTTGATAAATGTTTATGTACCCAAGTTAAGTTCCTAAGATCACTCATTTTGATAGTGCTTGAATAGCATTGGCTGAGTTGCATGAATTGCCTCTGGTGTACTTGAGATAAGCTTTCATTTTTAGTTCTTGATTTTTCATAATAATGCTATTATCCTTTCATTGAATATTATCCTGGGAAAGTATAAAATCGGACTGAGTTGCA
>NDGN011486371.1:2891-19215 GCA_002564285.1 Tympanoctomys barrerae
GTTGGTCTGACTGTGGAGTTCTCGGGAAGAACAGCCCAGCACGTTGGATCTCTGCCGCTGCGTCAGGGTCACTGCTTATGTCCAGTACCTGAGTAAGGTTTGCCTTCCCAACCTGCAGCCACCCTGGAGGGAAAGGGATCTGAGCATTTTTTTTTTTTAAAATGTATTTGATTCAGGGTCTCACTATGCAGCTCGGACTTGTAGTGAATCTCCTGTTTTCAGCCTCCCCAGTGCTGGAATTACAGGTGGGCACTACCGTGCGGTCTCCGTGGCTGGCTCAGTGTGCCCAGGGGAGGGGCTGATAGTGCTGGAGATCAGAACCCTAGTCCCCGCCCTTCGCAAATCAGATGCTTAGTCAGCTGGGCTATCTCACCAGCCCTATATCACAAGTTCTGTGTCTGCAAAGCTCTCCATCTATGAGAGCTGCTGCCTCGTGACATGGCATGGAGGTGCTTCGGCTCAGGTGTGGCCCTGGGGTTTAGCATCCTTCTTCGTTTCTTTCCAGGCACAGCTCAGGGCTGGGAGGTGGGAGGCCAAGAACCCGGAAGCCTGCAGAGATTTACCACCGTTAGTGAGAAAGTAAAAGTGAAACCCCAAGGGGCCTGGGAGGCTGGCCCAGGACAGAAGGCACCAAGGATGGAGATTCAAGGTGATCCTGGCCCCAGGTTTCCTCTGGGCTTGGCCAGAGATACCTCTTTGGTTGAGAAGACTGGATAGTGAGTGAGAGACAGGCAAGAGCAACAGTCCTGGAACCAAACGGCTCGGGATTGAGATCCTGGTGCTGCCGCTGACTGACCTGTCCCAGTTCCTCCATCTTTAAAGGAGAGATAAAAAATCAACTGTTTCATGATGTTTAGAAGGGTCCACTGCTTTGGCTTTTGCTAAGCAAGCAGCTCAGTGTGTGGTACGTAGCAAGCACCAGACAACAATGCCTATGCCCTGGACAGAGCACTTCCTTCACCACAAATCTCTCTTTTTTCCCTCACACGGGTATATCTGGACCTGCTAGAAACACACATCTCACTCACTGGGTTGGGATTAAATGAAAAAGAGGGGATGCTGAGGTAACCATCCATAGCAGCAGCCCTGGTGATTTTCTGTAGAGTTCTCTTCTGCCTTTCACTAATATGTGTGTTGTTAAGTTTTCTTTTGCTAAGACAAAGCACTGACATACACAACTAAAAAGAAAAAGAGGTTCATATTAATGCAATGTCTGAGGGTTCTGTCTATAGTCCTTTGGCTCAAAGAAGAGATAGCGCGATAGAAGAAAGCTGTTCACTGCAGCCAAGAAGACAGGAGGGGAAGCCCAGAGAGAAAGGAAGGCACTGGGTGGGACATATCCTTCCAGGCTATGCCCCAGGGACCTACTTTCTCCACCCTGGCCCCGCCTCCTCATAGCACATTCAGATAGAGTCATCAGTGGGTTAATCCATCAATGAAATTAGAGTCCACATTGTCTAAGCACCTCCCAAACCTCACCTCTGAACACATGAGTATTCTGGGACATATTTTAGATCCAATGCATAACAACACCCACGATGGAAAGTCAAGAGGGAACAATCCCATGAATAAATCAAAACACTGTTGCTGTGAAAGGGGAAAAAATGGTTTGCGATTCTGTTCTTGAATTCAGATCAGTTCTCTAGCTGTGTGGCTTTGGGAAAGTTGTGTACATTCTCTGGTTCTCAGCTTCTTTATCTGGAAAGTGCAGGTAACAATCTCTTCCTTTCAGGAGTCTACTGAAATTTAAATGTGATAAGTAAGTATCAATTGCAGCCCCCCTGTCCTAAAATAAGTCTGGCTACAAAATTGTGTGGCTCTTCCTAACAAGAGTTGAATCCACTTCTCGATCCCTAAGTAAAAGCTGTCCTTGTGACTGGCATTGACCATTAGGATACAGTAGAACTGATGTCGTGCAGCTCTAGGCCTGAAGGGGCCAAGCAGCTTCCACTGGCTCCTCAGAACTCTGCCCACAGGTGGCCAATTAGGGCCTCCTGGAGGAGCACAGGGCCCCCAGGCAAGAGCTGCTGTGCCCTGCTCTGTGTCAGTCCCTGCGGACCCTTCAGCCAGCCCAGCCGAGAGCAAGAAATCACCCAGCCGACTTGCAAACATGCATGAAATAAGACATCCTGTTGCTCTAAATCATCACATAGAAAAGGTCACCTGAAACAGTCCTTGGTGTAGACTGGCTGAATTGAATAATAGTAGGGATCAAAGTCCTTTGACAACTACAGCATACGCTTTTAAGCACAAGCTATTCCTATTATATACACTGAATAGTTCGAATAGCAACATAATGAAAGGTAACAATATAACAATCATTGTTTGATGACTTCCCTTCAATTTTTAAATTTTAAAATGACACACAACAATCATGCATATTTATAGAGTGCAGGGTGCTCTTTCAATATGTGTTTACCCTGTGTAATGATCAGACCAGGCTAATTAGCATATCTTGTTGCAAATATTCATTTCCTGGGTTGTTGTTGCAAACATTCAAAATCTCTTCTTCCAGCTATTTTGAAGTATACAAAAAAATTATTACCCGTAGGGCCCCTACTATGCTGCGGAACACTAGAACTTATACCTCCCGAGTATTATGCGGTGATTTATTTCCTGTCCCCTGAGAGAAGACCACGATCAGCTGGACAGGAGCTGGCAGGCTCAAAGGGGCAGCAGCCTTCCTGGCACATGAGCACTTTAAACCTCTCTGGCTCTCCTGTCTGAATCATTTTGCACCGCCCCACTGGGACACCTGGGATGGCGCCACAGTTCCTATTAATATTGCCATACGTGGCAGCGATGCAGTCAAGTGCCACGTTCTCGGCTGCCTGTGTGCAGCACAGAGCCTATTTTTAGTGTTTTACATCTATAATTATGTACGTTTCACTGCCTCTCAAATGCACATTTCCTCTGGGGCAAGGTTATGCTTATGTAATCTCAAGTGTTTTTGATAGGGGGAAATATGCTATACTGCCCTGCTAAATCCCATTCAGCCAAGGAATAGGTGTCTTCTGCCCTCGGGTTCCCAGGGAAGCAAATGTGATGGGCCAAATGATTTAAGAGCTGATAAAACATAGTCACTCATGAATCAGATTAGAACCAACCATAGCATCAGGCTGGTGGTTATAGGCAGAGTAGCTGTGCTCCTGAGATCCTTTCTGTCTATAGATCCTTTTAGGGTTTTCCCAAATTAAAGTTCCCTTCAAGGCATCCAACCCACAGGGAAGGGGGGCTTGCTATAATGCTGATTGTCACTGATAGGTTTTAGAGGCAACAGCAATGGTGGCGGTGGCACAGCAGAGAAGCAGAAATGGGGGAGGGAAAGCCTTTATTAACTCTAAGCCCAGGGAAAGAACCAAGGCAGGGAGATGGGCCAATTCTCTGACCTGAGACAGAGAGCCTGAGGCTTTATGGATGTTTGCCAGGGGGTGGAGCTTGAAGAGCAGGTTTAGTGACGTGTGAGGAACTGATTGGAGGCTCCCTTGTGTGGGAGGAAAAGGTCAAAGGAAGTTGTACCCAAGGCTGGAGAGGGAAAGGAGGAGGAAGTGGTCATTGGGAAGATAAGCTGTTGTTTTAAGGGCTTCAGCCATATTGGATGAGCAGCATAATAATTCAGCAATTCTTACTAGGACCATAATCTATCAGTGACACAATAGCATCAGCCTTGCTGACTGTCTGGATTGGTTTCTCACATTGCCCTTGGCCAAGAACTTTCACCAGTAGAGTTTCCTATCACAGAAGGAAGAACCAAGACTGAGTGGGTGGGTGCCATGGAAAAAGACTGGGGCCTGGAAATACCAGATGGGTTGGGAGACCTGGAGCTCCCCAACAGTGCTAGACTGGAAGGGGTCGGAGCACCTGTGGGGCCTAGAGGTGGAGAGGTCTAGACATGAAGATGGGAGGATCTGGCAGATACAGGGCCTGGGGAAACCACAAGAGCAGAAGATGCCTCAAGAGAGGTGATTTTGCCCATGGAAAGTACAATCTTTTCATCATTCATTTTTTTCATTCATTCATTAAACATTGACATAACATTATTATACAGGGACAGTATACTAGATACTATAGAAACAAATAAGAAATTTCTAGGTTATTCACATGATAATTACCTTCTTTCTATGTATTAAAAAGTTCAGATAGAAGAGTTGAACACAAAAAAGGATAAAAAGTAAATAAATCTGGATTTTGATCTATTAGGAATAATCTTTACAGGCCAACAAGATGGCTAGATGGACTAAGTGTCTGTTTTGGCAAGTGCAGCGACCAAGGTTTGATCCAAGGTCCCGCATGCCATGCCGGCCCCACCTCTGGAATGCACTGAGACAGTGACCTAATCCATACATGGTGGCACCTGCATGTAATCCCAGCACTGGGGAGGCTGAAAACAAGAGGACCACTACAAGTCTGAGCTATGTAATGAGACCCTGTACCAAATACATAAAATGGGGAAAGAAAAAGAATACTCTTTGCTAGTGTCTGTCACATACTTTTATCATTTGTATCAAATAAATGATTTTTAATCTCAAAATTGGGATTATAACTTTTTGTTAATTGTTTTGGCTTTTCTTGGATAGAGTCTTTTTGTTTTTCAGACTGGTCTCAGATTCCTCGATTCAACTATACTCTTGCTTCAGGAGTAGGGATATAGCTCAGTGGCATAAGCGACTGCCTGGCAAGTGCAAAGTTCCAAGTTCCATCTGTGGTACTGCAAGTAGATAAAAGAGATACTCTTGATCTACTTCAGCTTCCTGAGTATGTAGAACTACAGGTGTATGTCATCATACCCTCCCAGATTGTAGCGTATTCACTTTTTCACCTGTATTATATCATAAGAAGCTTTTTATATATCCAGTAGCCTTTGTGGATGTGATTTTTAGTGACTTCAAGGGATCCTATCATGGAAGCATGCAGTAAATTATTTAATGGCCCTCAATTGTTTGTCATAAAACTGAACTCCAAATAGTGACTTTTACACCCCCTCCAAGTCATCATTTATATCCATGAAGACATGTCGCCTAGCACTCTCATGAAAATGAAGATGTAAATCAAGAGAAGCCTCCCGCTGGAGAAGCACGTCAGAAGCAGAGGAAGTGCCGTACTATGAAGAGCAATTGGAGGATTATTAAAATTTGCTCGAACTTGTTCAAAAACTTTCAAACTTTTGTATTTCTAATACAGAAGTATTATTTTAACCACTGCTACTAACAAAATGATAACAATCAGAATTGGCAACAATGTAGTATCAACAATGAATCCTTATATTTCTGATGGAGAGTTCACATTCCATTGTGTTGAAAGATTTTTTAAACGACAAGTTTCAGAATTTCACCTTCTAAGATTTTATTATTAGAATTTGTTCTAATTAATATTAGAAATGTGCACAAAATTTTGCTAAAAACAATACACCAGGGAAGGGGAGATAGCTTAGTGGTCTAAGCACCTGTCTGGCAAGCACAAGGACTCGGGTTCGCTCCCCAGTACCGCATGCCATGTCTATACCACACAGAGTTAGCCACCAAAATGGGGTGTGGTGGCACATGCCTATAATCCTAGCACTGGAGAGTCTGAAACAGAGGATCACTAGGAGTCTGAGCTGCATCTCTTATGTTGGGCATTCATGGTTCCCATCATTTTCCCAAGTTCCTCTATTTTTTAATCTGTATGTGCTCTAGAATCACTAACAAAGTATTTCATTAAGGTTACCATCACTATAGTTATGGGATTACAGCCATGTGTGCCACCACACCCAACTCCTGGGCTTGTCTTTGGTGAGCTTGAAGTCTGGAGTTTCATCTTGCTTAAGTGTCTTCTCAGTTTTTGTATTTTTAGTTTACTTCCTGAGTTGATGTTTGTAAATTGCTTATAGCAAATAGATTTATTGCTAGTATTTAGGAGCCTTGGAAAATGCCTATTTCTCAGAAATGTCTTCCAGGTGTAGTTGGTTTTCCAGTCTGTTGCCAGATTGTACCCTTTCAATTTATTGGGTATGAGAAGCTGCTGCCTCCTCTTAACTCTTTTTATTTTGTTGGGTCTGTAGCAACCCCTCAGATCTGGGTATGACTGCTCTTGTCATGAGGCTCCTCAATGATTCATCCTTCGTTTTTCACTCCTCACATTCTTCATGCTAGGTAAAGCCCCAGGGAGCCTGCTGTTTCCTATGAGGATCCACAGAGCAATTCCTAAAGGCTTTAAATTTTCCCTGTACCTACTATCCAGGGGCCACCTTCATAAAAACATGATCCCAAGTTTGAGAGGACTTTGCAGCTCTTGGAGATACCTCTTCTTCACTGCTTCTCTTGACCAGGCCCCCTCCTGTGTCTACACTGGATCACCTTCCCAAGGAGTCCTTTCCATCATACCCTTGACCTATCATATGGTTTTAAAAATTATTCAAAATTCTATTTCAGCCATGGTCTATTTTCTTGGTCTAATAGATTTTCCTTCTCTTTCTTCTTGCTCTCTGTCTGTCTGTCTGTCTGTCTGTCTGTCTGTCTNNNTCTCTCTCTCTCTCTTTCTTTCTCTCTCTCTCTCTTCCCCTCCCTCCCTTTCTGTCTCTCCCCCCATCATCAAAATGACAATTGTAAATCAAGAGGAATTACATAGATAAACTCAAAAGACTATCCAGAAATGGAAGTCACAGTTTTTCCTTGATAGCTTCTGACAACATGAAAGAACAATCTTGGGGATTTTTTTTTCCTTGCTTTAGGTAACTTGATTCTATTGGAGGACACCTGGGGTCTCCCTGATTTTCATAGTTCCTGTGACTTTCATTGCTTCTCTGTGTTTATTCAGGGGTAAGGGTTCTGTTGGAGAGAATGTGGGTCTCTGAGAGAGTCATCCAAAGCAGGAAAGTAGGAAAAGCAAATGGATTGACTCTAAGGGAGCTTCATTTTGCTGATGCAAAAATCCACAAGCCTGAGGAGGACAGAGCTTAAAAGGGTAGGCTGCAGGAATGAGAGCTGGTGGCAGTGGGAGCAAGAAGTTTGGCTTTCTGACTGAAGAGAAGCTTTGATGTGTTATGTATTTGTATCTGGTGTCTTTCTAGTAAAAGTGGTACAAAGTCCATCCCCAGCTGGATCAAGAAAGGAGGGAAAGTAGGCTATTTCTGGTTTTAGATACAAACAACATCCTCAAGAACCCAGTTTCTCTCCATCACTTGATTCTTCTTTCTGTTCTGCTATGCTCATTTGCAAATGCATGGAGTGATCCCTAAAACTTCAGGGAGAAAAAACAGCTACCTCAGCTCTGGTTTCATGTCTCCCCAATCCAAACCCAAGAGTGTAGTGATGGTCTTCCCTTCAGTTATCTCTAAGCTTTTTTCTTTAACAATGTGTTTGTTGGGACATAATACACATTTTATTTTATCTCCCCAGTGAGCAAATAAAAGTCAATGGTTTGAGTATATTCACAGAGAGGGGCAATCATCAGCCCAACCAACTGGAAATATTTTAGTCATCTTAAAGGAGCCCCATGCTCCTTAATCCTCCCTCCTAGTCCTTCTCATCTGTGCAGCCCTAGACAACCACAAATCAATTTTCTGTTCCTATAGATATGTTTGCTCTGGGCATTTCATATAGATGAAATTATACAGTATGCGACCTTCTGTGACTAACTTCCTTTTTAGCATGATGCTTGAGGTGTTATGGCAAGTATCTGAAATTCATTGCATTTAATGGCTGAATAATGTTCCTTTGCATGGATATTCCACTCCTATTTGGGCATTACTGGTTGATAGATTTTAGGGTACTTTCCAGAGCTTATCCTTTATAAGGCTGATGTTATGATTTGGGTCTAAATGTGCCCACAAAGCCTCATGTGGTTATAGGTGGGGCTTTTTCAGAGGTGGCTGAATCTAGAGTATGTGATGCTGGGATTAAGGGTGTGTGATTCTAAATCAGTCCAGTGATTGGATTGGTGCCACCCTAATCCTAGAAAGCTAGGATACAATACAAAAAGTGGAGAAAGATGCTAAGGTCCCTGTTGTTTTGCTAGCTATGTCTGCCATGAACTGTTGGCCCTCTGCTGTGTACCACTCTGTCTTAGAGCAAGCCAATTATGGGCTGAAACCTCTGCAAACTGTGAGCTAAATAAACATTCCTACCCTTCACTGGTGGCTGTTGGGTATTTGGTCTCAGCAACAAGAAAAGTAACTAAGACAGCCTGCCATGAGCATTTATGTGCATCATGTAGACAGTTGGTTTCATTTTTCTCACATATGCACTTGGGAGAGAAATTGCTAGATTATATAGTAACTTTATATTACATGTCTGAGGAACTGCCTGTTTTCCAAAGTCAAATACACTTTGGGAAGATGGTGTCCCAGCACCTTTTTATTATTTCATCAGTGACACATGCGGGTTCCAATTTCCCCATGTCTTTGGCAACCATGCTCAAACCTGACCTCTTGACTCTAGTCATTTCAGTGCTAAGAAGTAGTACTTCATTGTGGTCTCCCAGGGAATTTTGAGAGTCATACAGATTGGGTCACCCAGATGGCACGACCAGTTCTGCGTCACTCACTCTAACCAGGTCCATTTGGTTCTGAATTAATTAGACTTAGGGCATAGATCCAGTTCTGGAGCTCAACCCAGACTATGGCAACTCAGAGTGAAGAGGAACTCTTGATTCTGAGTTAAAAACCAGAGTCAGTACTTGGATAAGAACAGCTAAGTGACAGGAAGTTGAAGATTAATGTCTATTAAAGCTTCACAGCCAGGAGTTCATGGGAGCCACGATCAAGCCCTGGCATGCAGCTCTGCTCCTGGGTCAGATTCCAGGGAACTGCTGGGTAAGCATCTGTCTGCGGACCCCTGGAGCCACAGCCACCGACTCACAGCACTGGCCAGTTGTGACTGGTTCATCTGGGTCCTCTCCTGTTCTCACTGTGGTGGGCTGTTCCTGAGCTTCTTCAAGGATCTTTGGTAAGTTTTTGTACTGCTTCATGTTCTAGGAATCAGGGTTGAGATTGGCGCTATCTTCATTCTGGTTCAACTACCAGGTATCTAACAGAATTCTTTAGACCTCTGGCCCCTAAATAGCACCCCCTCTAATGATTGTTACAGATACAATATTTTTTTCTATTATTACGTGCAGTTAGTCATTTTCATGGGAATCTGGAATGTAGGCATGTATATAAACTATTGCCTTCTGCACTAGAGAAGAAACTCCAGCTCACTTCTTAGAAAGAAATTAAGCCTCCAAAATGTCTATTTCAAGACTGTGTCATAAATGGTGGCACTTTAAAGTGCATCATACTTCACTGAACATACTCTACAGGGCCAATAATTTAATAAAAGTTAGCTACTGCTAATTGAAATTTTGCTACATGATACGCACTATAGCATACAATTGCAAGGATTGTCTCAATCAGTCATCAAGATCCCATAAGTAGAAGATGCTATCTAAATACTGTTGAGGGAACTGAGGCTCAGAGAGGGCATGTGACTTGCCAAAAATCGCACAGAAATACACCAAGGTTGTTTATCATCCCTGCTTACCAGCATATCTTCCCATCACGTCACTCATCAGTCTTCCTTCAAACCCTGCAGAGCGTCCATTGTAAATAACTAACACTCAGCTCCTGCCCCTTCTTGGTCCAGCTGTCGTCATGGCCTACCTGGCCTGCTGAGATAACTTGATCTCTGGCTTCTATCATCCACATCGCACCCTTTGGCCAGTGTGAAGTGTGATGCTGTGTGATGCTTTCTACAGTGTGACGCTGACCATGTGCTCTTCTTGATTCAAAATCCTGCAGAGCTGAAAGTTGGAGACTCCTCAGTGCAGGACAGCCTGTACTTCCCTTGTCAGGTTATGCCTATACTATCCACCCTGCGGAGAACATGCACCTTTCACAAACCCCTCAGCACATTGTTTCTTACACTCACACCTCTGTATGCCTTGTCTTCCTTGTTCTCTTACTCTGACCCATCCTCACCATTCATCCAAATATACCTGTGCCCTCACCTCACTCATTCACTCATTCATTCATTCCTTTTATGTATTTGGTTCAGAGTCTCACCATGAAGCTCAGACTCATAGTGATCCTCCTGTTTTCAGCCTCCCCAGTGCTGGGATTACAGGTGTATGCCAGCGAGCCCAGACTCGGTGGCCAGCTCAGTGTATCCAGGGGTGGGGCCGGTGGGGCCTGTAGTGCAGGGATTGAACATCAGTTCCTGTGCTTGCCTAAGCAGGCTCCTAGTCCACTGAGCTATTTTTCTGGCCCTCAAATTCTCCTCATTCTTCAGGGCTAGGTCTATATAACAGTAGGTAGTAAAAGCCGCTTTTCGTTCTCATTAGAACCTGATCAGCCATCAGTCCTTAGATACTGGTGCAATGGCCTCGGAGCCCTGAGACAGTTCAGCCTACTTGGCTCACCCGCTTACCAGGAGGTCTTCGTTTGTCATAGCCACCTGGTCTACCTGAAACCTTCTTTAATAGAGACCAAGGCTTAACCCATCCATATTCCATATGGTCCAGCTCATGTTCCCTGGACCACAACCTAAGACATATGGAGACTTAGGCTGATTATTGCAGTTTTTCCATCTATAAATTGGAAGGGAATATTTTTCCAGATAATCTCCAAGGCCTTTTGCTACTCTAAATTCCAGTCTTTCACATATTATCTTAGGGTCTATTCCAAGCTAAACATGACCTCATATTTTTTCGATCTCTATACCAATCTCCCTCCACCTCCCTCTTGTCATTTGGTTGTTTTCTAGGTGAGATCCACTCCTGGAAAGTCAGCTTGCTGCAAGCACTGGACACCACATTTCCATTATTCATGAGTCCAGGGTCTGCTGTCCTGCATGATCTGAGCAGCAGGTCCCCAGCAAGCCACATAGAAAGAATAAAAAGCCAGGTTGGATGCCAGCAGGAGAGGTAAACAGGCCCATACATTTGCTAAAAGAGGGAGGGAGGGAGGAAGGGAAAGAGAAGAAAGAAGAAAAAATGAAAGAAATATTGATTATGTGGCATTGAAATGCCTGGGGCTTTAACAGACATTCAAAATTGGATTCATTGCTCAAGATCAATAGTGGGTTTTATGCTTCTGACCTAAAAAGTACCACCACCAAGTAATTTAAACACAGAGAGCTACAAGTATATCTGCTAACATCTGGCATATTTTCCTCAGGTACCTTGGACACATCTGTTCACATCTCTACAGCCCTTTTCCTTTTTTTTTTTCTTTCTTTTTCTTTTCTTTTTTTCTTTTTCTTTTACTAGAAAATGACAGTGGCTAAGCAAAAGGATTTTGGGGAAGCTAGAATTAACGACTTCTGATATCATTGCCTGAAATAATAACCTCACCGAGCAGTGCAAAAGAGCTGGGAGAGAAGCAGGGGGGCAGCTAAGAGGGAGAGGCACCGTGGTGGGCTCTGAGGTTGGCAGTGAGCTCTGTGCTACCCTGGGGCTGTGTGGGCACATAGGGGTCGCCCCCACATCTGTGGAGCAGCCTGTGGTATGGGTGGGCATCACTTGGTTCACAGAGGGAGCAACCCAGTAGCCGCTTTCTTGGAATGCAGGTTTGGCTGCAGCCTAATGGATAGGACCCATGATCTCTAGGGGGACATTTATGTACAAGGATTTCCAAAGTAGTATGCACTTCTGTGCATGTGGGCATATGCGCGCGCACACACACACACACACACATACACACACGCACGCGCGCGCACATGCAGAATTTGTTACCCAATAATCAAAACAGATGCAGAAGATGGTCCCTGTTCCCATTATAGTGCTGAGCTCTGACTGCCTAGATTCATTCCTGTCTTCACCAGTTATCAACTCTGAAAGCTGCTTCATTTCTCCTTTCCTTGGTTCCTGCATATGTAAAATGGTGGTGGTACTATAACTGCATCTGCATTTTAAGGTCCCTGGGAATATTGAAAGGACAGACAGGTAGTTTAGAGCATAACAAGGACGCTATGAACGCTGGCAGACCTTAGTGACTAAGAGGCAGGCAGACCTTACAGAACACATGGCTGTGTCTGTCATAGGTTAACAGGAGGTAGTGTGTGTGCTTTATGTGTTGGTCTCAACAGAGTCAAGCTCAGCAGGCCAGGGCAGGCTGCACCCCACCTAGCGTCCAGGGTACTGTCTAAAGAAGAAGTTGCTCCCAGCCTTGGGGCATGAGGTCCTTACCTGTTGCCGCAGCCACTACTGCTCTAAGCTCCTGTGTCTTGGGGTATCATAACCGGGTCAGTCTGTGATTCTCCTCAGAACCTGCCCTCTGCCTCCCACAGGGACAACTGTGGCCCCCTCTGTGCCTGCTTTGTTTACAAGCACATGTGCATTTATTGGGCAGAGTCCTACAAAGTTCTTTTCCTTAATTTTGTGACCACATCAGACAGCTAATCTGTTTTGACATGCTATCTGAATGGCCCTCAGATCAGAATACAGAAGAAGCCATCCATAAGTCATGTCTTTTATACACATGTACTGGTGTGTACAAGAGAAAGAGTTATATTGGCTGTGAGCGGCTGAATAATAATGGCCGTTATTATGGCAGATTCAGGGTCGCCACATTCACTCCACATATCAAATCCTCTTTCAATGAAACCAGTTCCATCAGCTGTCAGGTTCTATTAAATATATCCCTCCGACCCACTGACCAGCTGACAGGAGAGAAACTCAAAACCATACACCCACCATTAGCATCATAAAATGTGAAATCAGCTGGAAGGAATGATAACAGAACTGAAAACAGAAGAGATGAAAATCTGCAATGCCCCTGCGTCCCCCTAAATAGAAGCCCCAAGAGTTACAAACACACCCATAAAATACCGAGGTAAGAGGGGGGAAAAAAGCAAAAACAAAAACAAAACAAAGGTCGTCCTGTTGTGTGCTTCATAACGTAGAATGGCTCTTTTACCTTTTGTGAATGTGAGATTTGCATAAATGTTTCATGCGGTTAATACAATGCATAAACTGAAATGTTTATTAGGCAACATCTGTGCTGTTTTCCCAGATAATGCAGGGCTTCTTCCAAGTCAATGAAATATAGCCTATCATCAGGTTGGAGTTGTTAAAGTACTTGTGCAAAGGCTGCGATCATGTTTTACACTTTTGCAGATGCTCTGATCTTACCAGAGCAATTTTTAGTTGGACAAGGGCTTGAGATGGCTGTCACCTTAATAGAAAGTCCTCACAGAGATAACATAGAATCTATCAGAGAGCAGAGGAAATATTTCTATATAGAGCAAATGATTCCACCATTTCTTCAGCCTTCCTAAGGCTGGATTTGTTTACTGAGATACTCACTTAAGGGGGAAAAATATTAGATCTGTATCTAAAATCCACCAAGAGGGGTCAAAATGCCCACTGGCTTTCTGCAAGCTACAGTCTTATCATGATATTTGCTCCATATGGGACTCCTTAAAGACAAAACAAAAAATGTTATGAGACCAATAATTTTTAATGAAACTTGGCTTTGCTCACAAGCAAGCCCAGAAGATGAAACAGCAACCCACTCTGGAAACATGACTTTTCTTTTTCTTAGTGTGGATGAAAGAGAACACCACTGCAATTAAGCAGGACTCTACTGGAGATGTGTTTTGTATTACCAATTTTGCGCAAGTAGGGATTTAGCCGTTGTCTCTTTACCACGTGTCTCTAGGTGAGTCCTGCTCTTTTGCTGATGGGTATGCTAGCCCATTCTTAGTAGGGACACCCTCTTGACTGACCTCACTTTTCTCAGTTGAACTTTTTTTTTTTGTGGAACTGGAGATTGAACTCAGGCCCTTGCGCTTGCCATGCAAGTGCTTAATCTACTGAGCTATCTCCCCAGCCCTTCAGTTGGATTTTTGATGGAAAGGTTTAGTTGAAAATTTTTATCTTCATAAATTTTAGAATGCTTTTGAGGGTAAAGAAGTCATGAGAAATCTTTCCCCACCTTGCGAAGACTAGAAACGTCTCTAGATATTCCCAAATGTTTCCTAAGAAGAAGGAGCAAAATTGTCATAGTTGAGTGTTTTAGTGTGTTCTAGTCTTTGGAAATTTGTATGTGGGTTTCTCTGTAAGTCTATTTTTTTATTTGGGTAGCATCTATCTCAGCTCAGAAGCTCACCTTCAGAAAACGGAGAAGGAACACAGGCTACAAATGGCACCAGCTACTTCCCATGTGATCTTAGACTGAAACAAGCTGCAGAAGGATCCTCTCCTCCTACCTTCAGATGGGACAAAGACACCCAGTCTTGCCTTCATGGGCTCCAAGCTGGGAAAGGAGGATCTCTCAAATAATTTCCCCATGTCACTGCCCTTTATACCACTATGTCTTACGTTCCCCAGTTCTTACTGCTGTTTGTAATTACCTTGCTCATCTACATGTGTCCGTTTGCCTTATTTTCAACTGCGTGTCTCTTCTACTACAATGCAAACTGCAGGAGAACAAGAGCCTTTTTTGCCTTCAATGGCAGCGTAGCACATTAGCCAAACTGGGGGAGGGGGGCGTGATTATCAGATTGCAGGGGCTGAAATCCAAGGTCTGCTGCTTATTAGCTGTGTTGATTTGGACAGTCAGTAAGACTTGCTAAGCTTCATTTTCCTCCTGTAAAAATAATAATAATCATTGGTCTAGCTCCTATCTGATGAGATAATACTTATCACATAAAATGCATTCACTAACATAAGCTATTATTCCTCAACCCCTCAGAGAGGTGCTCAGCACAGGGAGAAACACAACAAATACTCACGGAACGAATGAACGAATTCTCTGGTGTCTGTCCCTGCTCTTAAATTTCTTCTCTTATTGTTGATAATTTGCTGTCTAATAAATCCTTTTGATTTTTCATTATAATGGGGAAGCACAATGTCTAATCAAATATTTATGTTTAAATAATGAATTGCAGTAATCACACATAGATAACAGGTTGAAGGGCGGGAGCAATGCCAAGTTCTAGCTCTTGGTGGCATCCCGCCTGTGGTTGCCCTTCTTCAGGAGCTCCCAGCCTCTGCAAGGACCTCACCATTCTCTGACCCTCAGTTCTGTCTGTTGCAAGCACTCTTCCTGTCCTCAGGGATCTGCGGGTTTGTGAAGGCCCTGCTCCAGGCACAAGCTGAGTCTGACAGGGGCAGGCAGCTTGCCTTGCGAGGGGACGAGGTGCGGTTCCAAGACAGAGAGAGAGGCAAAGGCACTGGAGCACACGTCATCTGCTCAGCCTCTCCCTGCAGCCAAGTGGTAAATCATCATGTGCAAGAAATGTGTTCAATCAGAAAAGAAAAAGAGATGTAATTATGTCGTTTCTAATGAATTCTGAAGGAAACAAAGAATTTAAAAAAGAAAAACTCTGGAGACAGCCAGGGAGCCGAAGCCTTTCGGATCATCTGAGCAGCCCTGGAGAGGACGCATAGCTGATCAAACATTCCTGTGGATCATAGGAGGCCAGCCCAGCCCCTGAGAATGCTCAGGAGGAGGCGGGAAAACTCAAGAGCCTTGGCGAGAACAGCCTGACTTTTATTAAAGAAATTAGACACTCCTCTCGGCTTCCGCTAGCATCAATAATATCAACTTTTGGACAAATGGTTCTCTCTAGGGAACAGGTTCTGAGACTGGCTCCTAATCTTCTTTCTTTGAAGTATGCAAAGGCTTAAAGGCATGGGTCAATATCTGGGGCCTCTGGCCTTCGTGGGAGGGGGCTTGAAAGGGTCCTGCTGGGGAGGAGGGCGAGACCACCAGCATCCTCATCCACCCTCTCAGGCTGACTCTTTCGATCCAGCCAGTTTTCTGGGCTCAAGATCATCGCCACCGACCCATCCTGGGGCAACAGTTCCCCGTGGCTCATCATAAAGACACGTCACCTTATAACTCCAGTTCCAAATTAGGCCACACTCACGCATCTCTGTTTTTAAGACTAAAACATTTCTGTCAATGTGAGTCTGGTATTTATTATAGTATAAGATATGGAACTTCTATAAAAATTAATACAAAAAATAAAAGTATCGATATCTTGCTGTAATCTTTTCACCAGCATGTCCCAAACACATTGCTGGTTTAGTAGGCTGCACCCCACACCTGTGTAGAATGGTGGGCTCTGTCCTGAGAGCTGCATGGCTTCCTCCTGATGTCCTTGTGCCCACCCCAGGAGATAAGTGTTATAATTATTTTATTGGATCCAGACTCAGTGTTTAACCTGTGTGTTATTAAGTTTTTGTGGTTAGATGAGTTTGTAAAATTCAGAGTTAATCAAGATTATCAGGTTTTGTTACTGTAGAAATTTTCAGCCTTTTAATATACTTCATGCATCAGAAAAGAAGAAGAAGGAAGAAGAAGAAGAAGGAGAAGGAGAAGGAGAAGGAGAAGGAGGAGGAGAAGAAGAAGAAGAAG